>JARJDT010024606.1:0-36665 GCA_030264655.1 Leptusa sp. GC000079 | reverse complement strand
CACGTAGAACGCAGTGAATTATTTATAAATAGATTTCGTACATTTTTATCGACAAAACAAGTAAGGTAACCTCAAATGTGCTTCTCGATTATTTGTAATTTTTACAAAAACACTCATCCAAATGAGAACCAAGAACTTTGTGGTCGGCTTGCTAAGTTTAGTAGCTGTTAGCGTAGTATTAATTATTTTCGGCCAGCAAAAGCCTAAAGCAATACAAAGCATCGTTTCCACTACACATGAACAATTTAGAAACTTTAAGGTTTGTCCCTCTTTGGCTGTTTAATTCCGTGATTTATTGAATAAACAGACGAGTTTTTTGTCCATAGGTAACGTTGACGGAGTCTGCAAGCAAGACGTTGAGCGCTGATGAGAAATACTTGAAACAACTTGGCTTGGGTGCAAAAAATGCGCCGCTTTTTCCACAAAACACATGGCACAACACATCGTTACCAGTCATTGTTACGTATGTGATGGAGGGTGAAGAAAGTCAGGCTGTTGGATTGATCAACAACGTGGGAAGAATCTTGCCAAATAACACTATATTAGTTTACAATATAGGTTTAGGAAATTATGGACTTAAAACGGTTTGTTTCATCTGTTTCCCTCAAATCAATAACTTGTTATCATTTTCTTTTGTGTGTTTAGTTGTTAAATTACTGCAACAGTAGCCATTGTCAAGTGATAACGTATGCACTGAATGAATTTCCATCACATGTCCAAGATGTGAACCTGCATGCCTATCGCCCGATCATCATACAAGATGCTTTGCAACACACTGGCAGTGTGTTATTCATGGAAGCTTCAAAACGAATAATTGGTCAGCTCACCAGCACCGCCGAAATAACAAGCTTGTATGATGCAGTCAGCAAAGATGCGGCAATCATAGCTTGGCCCATGGAGTCGATAAATGCGGTCTCGACACTCACGCATAAGAAAATGTTCGACTACTTCCACACCGACGCTGAACACTTCTTGTTTCTTCCGATGGTGTCGGCGGACGTGCTGCTCGTCGTGAACACGCCAGCCGTGCACAACGACATCATGTTGCCTTGGGTGCAGTGCGCCCTCACGCACGATTGCATCGCCCCAATTGGGGCGCAATCGGCCGGCTGTCGCTTTGATAAGAAGCCGCAGTATCGCTACTCGGGTTGTCACAGTTACGACACATCGGCGCTGAACATCGTCCTAGGGATTAAGTTTAAGTTTTTAGAAAACAATAAATATACTTATCAAGCTGACGCTGATAATCAGTTGGCGTTCCGGACTGTACCGCTTGAAGTAGCTGTGCACACTTTGCAAGGAATCGAACAAAATGCTACCACTGAAGGCGAAACGAAGCGCAGTTATTAATCTCTTGTTTTTTGTAAATCCGATTATGCATCTAGGACCAAAAATTTTGTGATATCTTGTGTTTTGTTTAACGCTTTTGTATTGCTAATTCGTTTAACTTATTTCTTGTTTTGTTTCGTTTTTATTTCTTTGAACAAATATGTGCTCTGTGATTTATGCCATAATTTTCAGGATTCAATAAAATGCACATCATTGATTACATGAGGATTTATTTTATCTGTGTTTATTGTTTTATTTTTGCTTTGTCCTGATTAGCTCTATACAACATAATTTTATCATTAAATATAAATACAATATTTCCTATAAAATAATCCATTGGGACGAGTTAACTAAAGATCAAATTAAACAGGATTTAAATAACAATTCTTAAAACTTAAACTTTCATATGAACTATTTTGTTTTGCACTGGAATATTTCTTCAATAGTTCTTGGACGATTACCAACATGTCTGTGATATGTTTGTCGCACGCGTGTTCCATAAATACCTTGCATATCGCTTGAATATAATACGAACCAGTTGAAACATTTCGAAGTGCGACAAATCCTACAATTTATTCAATTATTATTTAATAATAATTTAGAGGGTAATCGGAAATTATTGTTATTTTGAATAAAGTATAGAAGATGAAGTCAACTCCATGATAAGTAATGAAAATCACCAATGAGATACCTATACTACCCGAACTCGGAACTTTAGAAGTTTTCTAAATAAAGTTAAAAATATAATAAGTTAATAATAAAGTATTTACTTTTGGGGTTGACTTCGTCTTCTATTCAACAATTATTATCTCCGAATTTTCTCTTCCTTTTCGAATATGAAGTTATATTGTCTTACCTGGAAGAGTTGCGTATGCAAGCAACATATCTTCTAATTTGTCCTTTTTAACAGGCAATGCATCATGTTCCACAATTTCATTATCTCCGCGACAACATTGAAATATGAAGACTTTCGGCTTTCCTTTTAAGTACGGACATCCCGTGTTGGAAAAGCATTGAAGAATATCCGAAACCTTAATTTCTCCTTCATCAGTACCAGCAATAGATGTAACTGTGTCTACAGTCCCCGTGCCATGGCTCATTACAACAATAAAGCAAATATCAACTTTATTTAGTTCATAGTTCCTTGCAAAAGTATTAAAAGTAGTTTCCATCGATTTACGTGTAAGATTTATGCGCATCAACGGCGCAATGTTTAGTTTCGTGAACAAATTTTTCAAATTTTCCCCATCAACTTTAGCCCCGTGTCGCACGAAGCTTGAGTTGGAAAATTCAATGTTATTTATGATCAGAGCCATTCCTCGTTTGGCTCCTGTCGTATTATAAGTTGGTACGCCATTTACGTGAGGGTTCGGTCTAAAGAGTGTAGGAGTTTTTTTAACAACAACCTTCATAGCTTTATTGCTTGGTTCCAAATTATAATCGGAAAATTTTGGCAGCTTAATAGAATATCCTATAGCATCAGTTGCTAGCTTCGGAGAGGAGGAAACATTACCAAAGAAAGATGTTGACGTTTTGGGTGAAGGAGAAGGCGAAGAAAATTTTTGAATCATATTTTGTACAGGAATAGGACTGCTTGGCGGTTTCCAAATGCCACTAAGAGGTCCTCGAGCATTTTGAGCAGTCCGCGGATTTGTATACGCATATGAAATTGTGTTTGGAATTGGTGCTTGAATTGCAGCAATTGCAGGACTTGCAGATTGATTATGACTTACGCTTTGTGAACGTGTCCGTGTTCTAAAATCATACATTATGAATCATACCTTTGTCCTTATCTATTTTTGTTATATCATGCTTAATTATACATTGAAAAATTCTGCTAGAAATGACCATTGCGCGGTCTTGAATAAATTAACTATAAAAACTTACATTAAACCGGCCGAATCAATGAGGGTAGTTGTAGTAGTTATTGTGTGAAACGAACTGGATGATTCTTGGTAGTGATGATGATCGATTGTAGATCTAGCGGTAGATGCAGTGCCATTATTATCACTTGAAGCACTTGCTTTGGTGGTCGATTTGCGTTTTTTCTCTTTTTTATCCTGTTTATCCTTACTTTTGCTATTGTTTGACCCCATATTAACGACAATAAACCCAAATGCTTCACTTTTCAGTATCGAATTAGCTTATGCTATCAATATTGGAACAGTTATCGCAATGAGAATTGTGATAACGCAATATTCAAAATGTCTATCCCACGTTATCTTATCTCAGCCAGGTACATCAAAATCCGCGAATATAGATAGGTACATTCATACAATAGGAACAAAATTTTTTCAATAAATTCATTTATTTATTTTAGACAATCATTAAACATTTATTTTTATAGATAGGAACAGGGTTTAAGTAACATTTCCCGAACTGTATATTATCATAAAATGTATGCTGGCTGCTTTGGTCATGCTTATAAACGATTTGCTCGACTTTTTGAATCATTGCTTCGAAGTCTGTATCACATGCATGGGCCATGAACACTTTACAAAGTGCCTGAACGTAATATGATGAAATTGTTTGTTTTTGCAATTTTCCTGTAACATTCCCATTAACATACCAAATTTATTAGTAACCTATATTATTAAATATGACTTGAGGTTTGTTTTACCTATTAGTAAACTATTAGCAATGAACATATCCTTCAAATGTCTTCTTCGCACATCATTTTCGATTTGTTGCCCAGGCGAATCAGACTTATTGCCTTGAAACATAAATAGTTTCGGCTTATCTTTTAATTGCGGGCATTTTTCATCACTAAAATGCTGCAATATGTCCAATATCGCGACATATTGATCACAGGCTGCACTTATTTCCACCAATTTATTATCAGTGGTCGATTTCGCTTTACCCAATACAACAACAAAACACATATCGTAATCTTGTAGATCCGGATCTTTTGCAAATGAATGGATACATTTAATCAATTCTCCACTTTTCAAATTGTTATAAGTTCTGATTGAAAATTTTAACTTTTTAAATAGTTTGAATAAGTTTATCATGTCAACGTCTGCTCCCAGACGTGAGGCACTTTCCGCATTATTGATTATTAATGCTTTACATCTTTTAGGACCAAATGTATTGTAACAACGTATATTTTCGTGCAAAGTTAGTTGGCGGTTGGCCGGGGTGATTCTTATTTTAATTTTAAGCGGTTTTGTTGTGTCCTCCACTTGGATTTCGTCAGGATCTCGATCGTGAAAAGACCGCTCGTTTCGTTTCGCCGGTTTCGCGCCACTTTCACTAAAAATAACCATTTTAAATGTTTTAATAGTTTTTTGAATAGCTTGAAAGTTCTAAAGCTTACTCGGAAGTGCTCAAGGTACTTGTTTTGTTGCCCATATTGCTCCCATCCTATTAAGTTGAACTTAATTGTGCAAGTTATATTTATAATCCATTTTATTTTTAAATTTGAACAAAATAGGATTGGAATTCAGTCATTTATTTGTTTTGAATCATAGTCATAAAACTTTTACTTTATTTATTTAGCTTTAATTTCAATTTGAAGTGAAGCTGGAATTGACTATTTAACAAAGATCGATTAAACATTACTTAAAATACGTTTATGGTTGAGATTATTAGCGCGCAATTAAACATTTTTGCATGTTAACACAACATAGTTAGTTAGAAATTTGATAAAACACTGTGTAAACAAATAGTGTAATATACCGAATACAGAACTGTTTGTAAATGCAATTGCAGCGTGTTTACTGCCTTGCAAGTACCTGAAAACATGCGACATTTGCTTCGGGTGCAAATTCTTTGGAATAGTAGAACGCAGAGAGGGGTTCAAATCATGCATACACAGCTAGTTTTGTATTCAATACAAATACGGCAAAGCATGACTCACAATCACAATAAAAGTGCCGTAAAAAGTAAGAGTCAGATAGAGAAAGAGCATTCACCATTTATAAAACAAGTAAGATATGAAGCTACTTACCAGAAAGAGCAAACTAAAAGGGGGAATTTGCTCTCAACTTACACTTACTTCTACTAAACTTTCCATTTTGTCACAGGTCAAACCGACGCAAAATCCAACATCTATTTTAATAGAATAAATTAAGAAAATGACAAACAATTAAAATATACAAAATTTTTATTTGTATCAAAATTGTCCAGTAAAAATATATTAAATATGTTCTGATAGAAAATAGAAAATATGATAATGACTAAATCATAAAATTTCTTATTGATATTGCAGATTGAAGAAATTACAATTATTAATACTTAAATTATTTGAAATAATTGTTTACAATAAAATATTCGTTTATTTAAAATCAAATTCGAATATTTGATCATTTTGGCGATAAATCCCCGGATTCAAATAACACTTCCGGAAAGTTTTGACCAAATATTCGCCAGTTTGCAAGGACCCATCAGATGTCATCTGATTGCGAAGTTTATTATAAACCATAGACAACATTGATTCGATATCTTTATCATGTGCGTGGTTCATGAAGACTTCACAAATCAAATAAATGAACCAAGTGCCCACATAAATGTCTCTATGTGAAGCAGTATCTGCAACCGAAAAACATTCTCATTGTTGTTTCCACTGATTTTTTAAAATTATTTAGATTTAATAAAAACCTGGAGCAGTGGAATGTGCAATAATCAAGTCAGTCGTTTCGCCAATGTTCGTATTGTTGTAAACATGCCCATCGGTTTCAATACGCCTGGACACTCCACGATCAGGATAGTCACCTCTACAAGCTTGATACAAGAGCAATTTCGGCTTGCCTTGCATATACGCACAATTTTCATTGCTGAATTGTTTCTCAATATCTCTAGTTTTGAGTATCTCGCCGTCAGAACCTTGAATGTACTCAACAATACCTTCATGTCCCTCATATTCTACTTTGTTTCTTATTATCAGTCGTCCGCCATGACTCATAATAAACAACATTGCAATATCTGCTTTGTCAAGTCTTTTGTCCCTAACAAATGCGCAAACTTGTTGCATAATCTCCTAAAATATGTTTTCTAAGTAAAATGTAAGTTTTTAATTTAAATAGTTTTGGAATAAATACGTTAGCTGTTGGATTATTGTCGGTAACATCGACAATGAAACCAATTTGCTCAAATAAACTTTGCAATTGTTTAACGTCAAGGTGTGAGCCTCTCCTTGGAATTTTACCCTTAACGTCAAACACATTGATAATCTTGACCAATCCACGATTTTTTGATGTCGTATTGTAGAAAGGTATCTCATCCCTGTTCGCTTTTATTTCATAATCAAAATTAGTGGAATGTTTAACAACAATTTCCAACGGTTCTTCTTGAGCAGTTACATTCACATGAGCAATCTCATTCTGTTCATATTTGGGTGCTTGGAACACCTTCTTATTATGTTTGGATTGATGCTCATTATTACGTATTTCAACATGATTTTGATTGGGAACCAAATGATCGTTTATTTCAGCAAAATGCGGGGCCAAAAGATTGAGAACATTTTGTTGATCAGTTTCATGTAAAGCATTTAAGAAGGCATCGAAAGCATTGGGGCCTCTGTGCAACAAGAAGCTTATGACTTCCCTTGATAGTGATTTGGGGTCTTTAATTGCCTGCAATTTTTATCAGGGCTTGTTTAATGAAATGTTTGTTTTTTGATCTAATTACTCACCTTTAGCTCAGCATACTCATCAGGTGTTATTGCAATGCGTCTATTTAGGCATGGCAGTAAAATATCACATTGGCAATTGTTAACAATAAACTCGAAATGTTTATTGATAAGGTTTGCATGCTCCTTATCCATAGTTCTAGTCTAATCCAAACAGCAAACTTCTCTTTTGCTGTAACAAAAACCATCAAAAACGACAAAAACTAAACTCGAAGTAAAAGCAACCAAAAACGTTTTCCTCCCCTCTAAAAAATAAGAAGCGCCACCTGGGGTTGCAATGATAAACTAAGAAAACGGGGCATTTTCCAAGGCATTTTCCAGCATTTTCTTTCGATGGGAAATTTTCTACTGCGCTTTGTTGTGAAAGAAGACCAACCTCTTAGAACATGTAGTCGTTTCTTCGTAAGTCACAGATTAGTGCTGTGAATTTGGCTTCATGACCGTATTTGAATATCCGAAGTTTAAAAACATCTCGGAAAAACATTCAACTTTATTCGATTAATTTTGGAAGATTACTAATATTATAATAATATGTAGTTGCGTTCGGTCATTCACGAGTTCATTTATTGATGTCGATTTTAGTTAATATTTTATTTTTATTACAGAAAAATCTTGAGAAAAATACATCGGTGAGAGATGAAGTCGTTTACTGAACTATTTTTTGCCGAAATAAAATAAATAAACAACTAAAATCTTGACCAAAATTTAAAATTAACAGAGATTAGTTAAGCAAACTGAATAAACGAAAATCAATCAGCATACAAATTTCAAATTTTGACTAAACGTGGCAACACTGCATTCAATCGCTTACTGACTAAATTAATTTTCTCGTTATTTAAGAAGAATTATTTATAATTGCAATTAATAAATTAATAAATCAAAGTTTAAAAATTCTGTATATTTGCCTTGTTTTATCAATAGACTTTGTTATTTGTAAATTTGGCAACTTCCGTGAGTTGTGAAACTTATGTGCTAGCTTTCCGCAAATTTCTATACGTTCTTGAAAGGCTGAAAATATTTACCTAAATCAACTAGTCTTGCTTGTAGTAGAATAAATGTAATTCATGATAAGAATTTATGTAATTTATCAGCTGTGTATTTAAAAGCACTGCTTTATGACGCGCAAAAGTGTACTGAACGTCGTCATTTCTTCGATTTTGCTTGGATTAATCCTCTTATAACCTCAAAAGTTGTTCTAAACTAAGGTCTAATAAGCTTGCCAATAAGAATAAACTAAAAAGAACTTATTCCAATAGTTTTTAACAACAATCGCTAATAGAAAGCATCTCCAAGATGAGTAAGCATATGTATTCCACGCAGAATTTAACTGATAAGGAGTTAAAGGAGCAGGGCAATAGAATGTTTAATTTACGTAAATACGAAGACGCCACTAATTTATATACAAAAGCAATTGTATGTCCTCTAAATTAGGCACTACACTTGTATTTAAGACTAAATAATTGCAGATTAAGAACCCAGACATTGCTCATTATTTCACAAATCGCGCATTGTGCCATTTAAAGTTGCAAAAATGGGAACAAGCATGTACAGATTGCAGGAGAGCATTAGATATGGAGCCCTCACTTGTTAAAGGCCACTTTTTTATGGGGCAAGCACTCTTTGAATCGGAAAATTTCGATGAAGCCGTTAAACATTTGCAGCGTGCTTTTGATTTAGCACATGAGCAAAAGCTGAATTTCGGTGATGATATCTCGGCAATGTTGCGCGCTGCTAGAAAGAAGCGGTTTACACTCTCTGAAGAGAAACGTATCGCACAAGAAATTGAACTTCAAACCTACATCAATAAGCTTATCAATGATGAGAAGGAAAGGCAGCTTAGAGATTTAAATGGGCAGGATGTTGATCCTGACTTTAAAGAACATAGAGCTGAAGAAATTGAATCTAAATGTGTAAGACTAACTTTTAGGTGTCTAAATAAACTACTATTTTTAACAAAATGAAAATATATTTAGGATACTTATATTAGTGATGTAAACACAGTATTTTCTAAAGTCGACGATAAACGGCGAAAACGTGAAGTTCCTGATTATTTGTGTGGCAAAATTAGTTTTGAAATACTTGAGGAACCTGTCATTACGCCCAGTGGAATCACTTATGAAAAGAAGGATATTGAGGAGCACTTACAAGTATTTCCTATTTTTAATAAAAATTATTAAAGATTAATTAAAATGTGTTTTCAGAGAGTGGGTCATTTTGATCCAGTAACACGCGTGAGCTTAACACAAGATCAATTGATACCAAACTATGCCATGAAAGAAGTTGTTGATTCCTTTCTGCAAGAAAACGAATGGGCACTTTATTACTGATTGCTGTTTACTTCAAATATTAATTGCATTAGTTGCGCCA
Organism: Leptusa sp. GC000079; assembly: GCA_030264655.1. Classification (NCBI taxonomy): domain Eukaryota; kingdom Metazoa; phylum Arthropoda; class Insecta; order Coleoptera; family Staphylinidae; genus Leptusa; species Leptusa sp. GC000079. The sequence goes on along the minus strand of JARJDT010024606.1, from coordinate 27,340 downwards.
ATCATTAGTTCCTTAGTTTCTCATTTTTATGTTTCTTTGATTTGATGCGTGTTAATTGTACAGCTAATAAAATGCACAAATCTAATTAGAATTATAAAAAATGGCGATAATAAACCAAGGCCCATGTTCATAAAATTATTTAACGTAGCGTTTTGCAAAACAGCGTTAAAAACGTACATAACTAAGTTAAATCAACTACACGTTTTCCTACAAACGCCATTAAAAGTCAGTCAATACGCACGCCATCTAATGCATAAATAGCGAGTTCACTCACTAGTATATGAAGTACTTTTTAGACACTAGTGCGAAAAAGTACTTCACCAGTGCGTCAAATATTTTTCCCGTTTAATGTCTAATTTTACTCTCCCAGAAAAGTAATTCTTGGCCTACTCGTATCGATATTAATGTGCCGTTATAGCGTTTTATGAATATGGGCCTCAGATGTAAAATTTTGCATGGATTATTGCTGATTGCTTTAATTTTGGGGTATTTAAAATGTATTTCTTCTATTTTTAATGTATATACATTGGATATGATAAGAATAAATTAATATAAACTTTGAATGCATAAATTAATTTTAAAAAAAAGTTTCTTCTTTGACTTTTCAGTACCTCATGAAGACTTCGGATATTTCGGTAAGTTATATAATCACCCTGTATAAATTAACTGGTTAAATCTTGCCTTTAATTTTAAAATGTATATGGGTTGAAGATTGACACATTATGTTTGCGTGTGCATAATTTCCAGTCTTCCTTGCATTTCCTTATTATATTATTCCTGAACTTCATCAGACGATCGAGTATCAAAGTTCTCTTAAACCTACCTCGACTCGCAAGCACTCAATCTTAATTTTTGTTAAAGCAATACCTTGATTACAATCTGCATACTCTGTCAAAAAGAGGAACTGTAACTGCAAGACGGAGTGCACTGCACAAAATGTAAAGATTTTTACTTAAAACTATTATTTCAGTAAGTTACAAGCAATAAAAATGTTGTTCTTCGAAGTTTGTGAATGCAAAATTGATATTGACTTCTTTTCTAAAGAGTTATAGTTTATAGCTTTTCGTTTTTTATAAGAGTAGAGTGGTTGTAATTCAAAAGGACACTTTGCGGGGCGTTATTAGTTTTTATGATACACAAAACACGAAAGGAAACACACTAAATTAACAAACCTATTAAGAAAATAGGAAAATGTACCAAAAGCTCGAAAGCAAATACTAGAACTAGGGTTAAGAGTTAGAAGAAGTCAGAAGTCAAGAAAACAAATTAATCTTCTTCCTTTACAAACAAAACAACTTTCTTCTATTCTTGTTTGTAATTATAAAAGTTCGAAACAATTTGACGAAAGTTGGAGCAAAAAATCACGCCGAAACTTTAATGATCTTGTTATTCCAACATGTTTACCATATGTTTACCAAAACTTACCTTAAACATCCCATTAGCTATTCTTAGTGGGTATCTGAATAATTTGTATTGATGTCAGGTAGTTGCATCGGCAGCGTTACCTATTCATTCAATTCGAAGCAAACTTTTCACCTCTCTGTAGACTTTGAGTTGTCGAAACGAAGTTAGTCATTGAAACAATTTGATAATGCATAGATGAATACAAAGCGCAGGAATAATGTGTCAGCACGGTTTCTGTTCCATTTGTTGTCAAATTAAAACATTCAAACAGTGTTGAATTCGAATGCGTTCAGCATTTGTAGTTTTTAGATAATTCCCCGGCTCCTTCACATTTTCATAATCTTACAATTTCAATTAAGTATTCGAATATAGAAACATGGAGAAAGGTTGAGTTAAAAGCTCAACAGGTTGATGTTTGTTTATGTAAACATAGACTAAAATAAAACACGGTATAACTTGCTTGGAATCATTAATTTTTAATGATCCCTCGTGTTGTGTATCATAAAACGCACTAATAGTCAAGTACCTAACGTTTTGAGGCTTGAAACCTGCGGGAAACACGAGTTGAGATTCGTCAATTAATTGAAAACTCTATTATCGAGAAATATAAAATATTCATCGTTCGAAATAACGAGTGGAGCGAAGATAAGAAGATACTTGCCTATTGATCATAAAGTAAAAGTTCGAAATCCTTGTTTTTTTTTCTTCGTCCTTAGTGTCTGCATAGCGTCATCAAGAAAGAAATTGTGCAAACGCTCTTGGGGGCCTTGATATAAGTATAGCGTTCAAGCACTCGCTTATTAAATATTTCATTGAATAAGAGCCAGAGCGCGACGGGCCGCCAGCCGTCGTAAATCACGTTCGCGTTCGCGAACAGTCCTAAGTCTTCCACTGTGCAGCGAATTTTTCTTAGTTTTCTTTTCTAAAGTAGATTAAAAAAATCTTTAAAACAAATTTCAATTTGCAAATAAATTAAATTAATGAAAACAACTTGTAGTTTTTTACGGAATTACGTAGCTGCATCAGTGAGACTAAATCATTAAAAAAGAAAAATGAAAACTAATCAGGTACACATAAAAACACGTCATAATTCAACGCTCACCAACTTGTCAGGCAAAATGATCTATGCGTTTAATTAATATCAGAACGTGTAGCCACAGTGGAGCACCTTATCGTTGCCGGGTTGCCCCCGACCCCACTTGTAAAAGTCAAGCAATATGCATCACAAATGCTATAAAAACCGCAATTTGGAAATTCGAGTTTTGCAAAATTTTTAACTAAGATTAGGTGAAGATTGTAGCAAATAGCGTATGTAATACTGCATGCTAAGCAGCGATTTTCGTTTTCATTTCCTAGTTTCCATTTCCAATTTCCCATTGCGATTTTCCTCTATGGACTATTTACCTCCCTTTCACGCTATCAAATCGCATAAATTGCGTTCACGCGCGCACGGCAAATAATATATTCAACTTGATTCAAGTTAAGGTAACTATATCTACCGTCATCGAGAGAATGAGACACGAAAATAAGGAAGTCAGTGGGCTGTTAGCTTATGGGAGACTATTCATTGTTAGACAACGGCTTTTCCATAAATGATTTGATTTTAAGCCGCAATATCCGTATTAGTATTTGAGCGCGCATATTTTAAGTTTAGCAATAGTTTGAGATTAACTTGTATTAGTGCTTAACTGGTACTTAGGTAAGTACACTTTAATAAAATCATGTAAAACTCGTAAAAGCCGTGCAATTTCATTTTTCTTTATTAAGCCTTTATATGGTAGGTAATGGAAATGTGTTTTCATCAGGAAAATGAATAATTTATTTGATCGTCTTTATGTTATTAAAACAGAGAGTAGAACAAGCAGACACGCAGTGCTTCTGCTTCTAGTGTTTTATAAATGAGAATATGAGCAACGCATGTTTTGTTTGCTGTCGACTCGACTCTGTTCGCATAATAAAGCGCACATTGAGGCGACGAAAGGACTCCGGAAACAAGCCAATGCCTTGGCGCCGAAAGGAGTAACATTGTGGTAATTTCGCAGCACAGAAGCCAGAAATATTCGTACGTACAGCATACACTGATAACTAATATTGTTGAAGAACAATGCAAAATGAATGGAAAATCAGCCAGAACAAGAGCAGTGGCTTTAGATGCTCGGAGGCTGTGTCTTCGGGCGCACATCGCAAATGTTACATAAACAAGTCCTGCGTGCGGCCCACGCATACAATTTTATTCTGGGCTGAGCCGTATTGGTTTTTTTTATATAAAATTTTGCTTTTGCTTTTTTATTTTTTTATACGAACGAACTAAATGTAATTTGCCTAAATTGTGTTGATGGGTTTTATCTATCACATCAGCTTTATAGCACCCCCCCCCATCCCCCAATAAATTTCTAACTACGCCACTGCTTTCATTCATTATATGCCAACCATCAATGATAACAAAGATTGTGTTATGTAGGAGTGCGAATGTGCGAGTTGCTTTTTGCTGTGGATTACACGTGGACGTTGATTGTGTTAATGTATAATTCAATTAAAATTACCTGCGGTGTGACCTTAACAATGCGACACATTTTATCTCTTCGGCTTCTCTTTTGTTTTCGATTCATATATCTTTATGAGAAATCTCTATATGAATTCAGAATTCTGTACAGAAGAAGAAAAGAGGAAAAGGTAAAGGTTGAAATTAAAAGAAAACATCCGGTGTTTGATGCATGTTGTTACAAGGCCAACGACAATTTATTGATATCATTTTGATCGTATAGAATCAATTTCGAAAATAGCAATAGCAAAAATGTGCTCTGGGGAGAACATAGAGATAAAGAGACACATTGCTAAAATTTTATTTGATTTATAAATTTGTTTGCGTGCCAACGTTTGTTTTCCACAACGGACTAACTCAGGATACACAACCGGATATGGGAAGTTTCTTGTTAGTTTTATACAAGTTGCCAGTGTGCCAATGTCATTGCATCAAGTTTATGCTCCCGTTTCCTTTCAGATGTTGCGCAATATGAAAAAGTTTCTTCGGCAAGCACAAAAATACACGTGAAAATATGAAATTTATTTTAGGCTCAATTAATTTATAAAATTTTGTAATTACATCAACTTGTTTGTTCAATTAAGGAGAAAATTGGGAAATTCGTAAACTGGTGTAAGTTTAATCATCTTCTTAATCTAGTAAATTGATTACATCCCATGATGAGCATGTACCTTCCCTAATTCCGTATCAATTTAATACGCCTATCAGCATTAATTCAGCAAAATGTCTTACATGTTCCGTTAATAACATTATCGTGTTCATAATTTTCGGATTGTACAATTCAAATTCTTCTTCTTGTTTGAAACTTAATAACAAATCAATGATTATATTAATGATGGAGAAGAGATACGAATATTGGTGAATTTCGTAATATTGTATTTGGAAAGCTCACATGTTTGCAAGGATCAATTTACTCGGAATTTTGCTGGTCGCATGGGATGCGTCTCTTCGCCGATTCAATTTACGCTTGTATTGCTAAAAGGTTGAAATCATCATCCTGGGAATACCAATATACGCATCGATATACATGTAAGCAATGAATTGATTATGCCGACTGTGAATATGGCGTATATCATCCTGGGAAATGTATGTACAAATAGCTGAAAGCCTAATTGACAATCTATTGACAAATGAATATGTTTGGTGGCGGTGCCGGGTGCAAGTGAAACTCGTTGTCGTTGAATATTCAAAGATGTCATCTCACAACTTCATTAAGCACTGCTTATGACATATCTAACTATCAATCTATCTATTTGTTTCGCTTCCTTTTTTTACGAACTCAAGAAAATTGGAAGGATTAAATTGGACATGTCACAAAATGTCCTTCGCATCATCAATGATTTTCTTCTTCTTGTTCTTATATCCCCAATACTTCTTTAATATTAGAGTTTTTTCAGATTTTGAAATTTAACTTTTCAAAACTTTGCAAATCGAAATTGTTACCTATATGTATTCAAATGTGACTTGTTTGATAAGATTATTATATTCCTTGTGGGCGACTCGCATCATTTCTTTTTCTTTGAATGCATAGCGCATTGGTGTTTGTGTTCGAAAACTTTAAGTTTCTGTAAGCTCAAAGCTTTGCAGTTACAAATACCAAGGCGAAGGGTCTGGAATTGGAAGAACAGTGAGTCGAACCGACGAAGCGTAACCGCCTTTGCTATCGAAACATTCTTTCTTTTTGTCTCTTCTTCATCTTTTCGGCGCTACGCGAATTTCGAATCTTAAATAGAACGGATCTGATTCGACGATTTGTGGAACTTGGAACAAGACTGAACCGAAACAATTAACAATATCAAAGAATTTCTTTCTGTGGCTTGCACCATCACAATAGTTTCCAGTTCTATCGAATTTTTCAATTTAATTATGATTAAAAAATAATACTTAGATAATAATATTAAGTGGCTCATAAATTTTAAGTTCACGGACCTAAATAAACCGATCTGAATGAATTTTTGATGAGTAGCTGGTTGAAAGTGAAATAAAACTTTGATTTCAAAATCCTTTGAGCATCTTTTGTTAGTTGTTAGTGTTGTTAGACGCACGTAAAATCGATGTTTGCCAAAATTTCCTATAATACACAACACGAGTAAAAACCATAAGCAAGCATTGATATACTGAGTGTATTCAACAAAAAATGATTTATTGCCAATAATACAATTTCGAAAGGCTAAGGGTTGAAAGGATGAACTGAATTACGAGTGCATCCCGCGTTTTTGTAGCGCTCGGTGTGTTGTTGAAACAGTCCGTTGAATAAAGTGGTTGGGAGGGTCACGAAGACTGCTAAGAAAAGGCACTTTGAAGGGGCTTAAGCGCCTGTGGGCTGTGGGTTTTCTCCATGCCGGGCATCATGTGGAAAACGCACCAAAACAACTTTCTAATCCAGATTTAGTAGCGCAACTTTTCAGTTTGTGTATCGAATGTTTTGGTTGTGGTATTGCTGGGTGGCTGCACGGGGCTGAGAGGAACCATTGATTCGCTACACGCAAGCAAAAGGTTTAACACATTCTTGCACTCAATAAATTTATACAAACACGTATATAAAAACATGTGATAGGCCTTCTAATAAAACCCACAAAAAGTTTACTTTGGAAAAAATCAAAAGTTTGAATTGTGGATTAAATTGCAAACAAAATTCCGGGAATTATTCATTCACTATTTTATTATTTATATTATTCCATATTCGAAGTGTGATATTATAACTCTTGATATGTTAAAGTTATATAGGCTAGTTAGCATATTCGTATGGTCAACATCCACCCACGTGTCAATTTGTCTTGTCTGTTCCAATATTTATTGAATAAGGAAGATTTTTTGTTTCATTCTTGTAACAATAAATTTGAATATTCCACACGTAAAGTTAGTGATAGTTTGCCGGCCACTATTGAAATTAATCATGAGATACACAAGTAGGAAGTTTTATATAATCTGATAAGTTTTAATTTGCATCATAAACCAAACTGTATTCCTTTCAATGATCAGCGATTGAAAATAGAAAACAATTACACGTGTGAATATGGAAAATCATGAAGGTGTTTTTGTTTTTGGATTTATGATTGTATTTAGTATGTTCATGTTCCATTGGCTGCTTACAAATTAGCAGTTGATTCATTCATTTCAACTTGGATTTGCACTTGCGCTTGCATGTGGCTGATTTAGTTATTATAGTTGTTGCTAACTCTACGAACATCACTTTTGTTTCGAGTTGAAGAAGTTGGCAGACTATAGTGCGTGCTAATTCGCAAATTAATTTCCAGCGCGCTGCCATTATCATTTTATTTGGCATGTTCGTTGATGCACCATAAGTTAAAACTTGTACCTGCCAGGTAAATGGAGTATATTTTATGATTCATTAATTGTCGCAGACCGTCTTGACATTAACTAAATGAAATAGTTCATTCAAATACTGAAAACAAAGCGCGTAACAATGTGTAACAAATGTGTGACAAGTGGGAAATGTTGAAAGTGCAATTAAAAGTATTTGCTATTGTGCGCGCTTTACAATTGTGTTTTGTCTCGATGTACATACAAAGTAACTTATTACTGCGTGAATATCTACGTGCGAGATTCAACGTGCTCTTTTATAATTAATCGTTTTCTCATTAGGAAATATGCACAACGTATATGGAACTGAATTGAATTTTGTTGTTCAAATTAGTTTCGTTCCAAATATGAATTTTAATTTATATAAAAATGGATTAAAATGATAATTAACATCTACAAAATAACAAAGCAAAATAATTTTATTAAAAATTCGCTGGACAAAGAAATTAATTGAGGTATACAACAAAGTAACAAAAAACAGGTAAAAATAATTTTACTTTTGCAATTTGATACCCAGAAAATAACAATGTCGTTATTGATCTTGTTTTATGCCGTTAAACAATGTTGCTCGTAACAAACATGTTGCGATAAATTTAATGGTTCTACCTACGACTAAAACTATCATACAATTGACAATCAAATTCAATCGCGGTTTCAATATTAAACAAACTTTATTAGTTTTAGTATTTTAAGTATAAAGCCGCATCTGTAAAACATTTTCTAATTTTAACAAAACGAATTTGTGGCATTCCTTAGTTAAGTTAAATACAGTTAAAGAAATGCATAAACAGTGCGAATCGTGAAACTAATGTGAAAAGTGTGCAAGTTTATTGCAAAATTTTATGAATTCCTAGAGATGTGATGTAGGAATGACAGTAAAGAGTACAGTTTCGCTCGTCTCGGCTTGTTATACATATAAATGTTGCCCATAAAACATCAGCCGAACAGTTCAAAAACTAAAACTTGGAAATGTGCGCTTGTGTGTTCTGCATCATGACTCGAACTCACTGACGTGACGCGCTTCATTGCCAGCCAGCAGCAGCCGGAAATAAAATGAAAATTCAAAAGTCGAAAGGTCGAAATATCACATCCGAGCAGCGTAAACCCTTTAAAACTATAATAAGACCAAAATGCTGAACCCGTTTAAAAACGCTTTAGGATTTATTAATGCTGCGCGTTGTGCGCTTCATGTACCGATAGCACAATGAAACCGCACAATAGCGCGGGAAGAAAATTAATTTGCAAAAAGTAACTTTTTTGTAACTACAAAGCGGGCTGAAAAAGTGAACGTTTCCAACCAATTAACTCACAATGACGAGCCGGAGAATTAAACCGCCTATCTATTTCTATAGATATATCTATTGTTCTATTTATACAAACACAAAGTTCAATTCACAATTCACTACTGGCAAAAAGCTGAATTCCGAATAGTTGATAAGTTGACTAAAGATCACCATGATGGGGTAGAAAATAGAAAACATATAGATATATAAGTCAGGTAGAGATAAAGAGCGAATGTGAAAGATAAACGTGAATAATTACGAAGACAAAAGGCACTCTTGCTAATCATCCATTCGCTATTTCACGAGTCATCATTATTCCATTTGAAGTTTTTCTTTCGAAGAAATTCATTAAAAATTGCGATTTGAATCGTAAACAAATACAAAGTTATGCAATTTTTATTTTTAATTAGTTGGAAATGAAAAGTAATCACAGTTTATAACCAAAGTTAAATAATTAAGGATTCAAATTAATTAAATGTTTATTTCCGAGGATTAAGGACTTGTGGTTTATACGTGTAATTTGCTTATTGCATCTTGTTTAGAAGAAAGGAAAAGCATCTGTTTTACGTACATTCCAAAGGCGTCGCGTAAAACCGGTAAAACTTTCTTTCTGTTTTGAGGAAATTTGAGAATTTTAATTACTTTCGCACGGCAAGGAGAAGCAACCAGCAAGATGAATGAAAGATACATTCGCGATATCAATGTCGACGGGCTAAAGAACACCTTGTTAATTAAAATCTGAGTATATGCGGTGCCAACTGCTATCTTCCCTCTCATTTTTCCTCCCTTGCTGCTTTTATAAACTTTGCTTTTATATTATTTATCTTTAAAGACGAGAATTTATTGAGTTTATTGTTTATGGTAAAAGAAGAAAAATACGAGTAAGCAGTCTTGAAATGAGAAACAGCGTTAATTGACAACTTAATCGTCAATCAACTAGGATTCAGCGCTAATCCCTACTGAATGATGTGAATTAGACGAAATCAATCTCGTACAAGCCAGGCAAATACACACACACAACACAACAGGAAACAAAAGACAATTGAATCAAATTGTTTTCGTAAATTTGCAACTTCTGCAGTGATGCAAGTGCTCTTGACGTAATTATTAAGAGAGTTAATCAAGTTAGGCGAATTACAAGGGCGTGCGAGCTGTCTTATTAGCGTTAACATGCACGTGTAGATGTAGTAAGCAAAGATGTGTAGGGCTTTTACGACAACGTCTTACCGCAAACGTTTATCATGCGAAAGTGGATGCTCGTCGTCGAATATTCGCCCGAAGTAAACTCCCAACTGTCCCAGAAGGATAATGACACACAAGGCAAGCGAGTTCGGTTGTTCATTTGGTGTTTACCTCGACGTTGGCCCAAATCCACAGCGCACTTGTTAATCCTCCCTCGCTGCATGCTCCAGCAAGCTGAGTGGGATGTTACTGGGCTTAATTTCTTTATTATTGCGCAGCAAAAACATTTTTAAACTTTATTTATAATGGATTTCTCTTTATTCATGCGGGCTACGTATTAGACTCAGGGCCGCATTAACATGCTCATATAGTATTCGTAGGCCCTAAGATAATATAATTACACATTTTTAGTGGTGAAAGTAAAAAATCAATCTAACGAGAAGTAGACACTTCTATGCCTAGTCATAAAAGAACTTCAAAGCATGCGCAGAATAAGCATAATAAAATAGTATATCAAGCATGACAAAAATTCTAACGGCGGAATTGAAAAAAAATTTTGTGTCTAATAGCATAAAAATGACTATTTTTTGCATTTTTGTTTTTATATTTGTCAAATTTTGGTTTTTGCCACTGTTTATAGGCCCTAAACTAATGTAGAAAACGGTCCTGATTAGGCTTGTTCGTTTTGTCATCCTTGTTGTCCAGGATGAGCAAAAAACTGCTGACTGTGGAGGCGTTTGTTCGATGGTTTAAGCTCGCAGTCTCGCCGAAAATCCCGTTTGAGCGCAATGTTTTAAACCTTCGTAAATGATTATCCTGAGGGGGTGCACTCGAGGACATCAGGAAGGAATTGATAACTTATACCGAGTGGACTAAGCTTGTCTCTCTTGAGTTATTTCGAAACAACAAAGATATAAAACTGTTTATACTCGGTATGTGAAAGTAGTTAAAGGGGAAAAACAACGCGCGCGCGGAATAAACGATGACAAAAACAATGAGCGCAAGAAAATGAAAGGGCGTTTTGTTTAAATTGATTTTTGTTTTTGTTCGGCAATGCCTTTAGTGAAGTAGCATCTGAAATGGTCTTGTCAAGATGCGCTTACAGCGATCGGCACATTGTAAGCGTAGAGACACACGCGCTGATAGCACGAACCAGATCTGCAGAAAAAGAACACGAGGACGACGACAAAATCTTATCTATCGATCACGTTATAAGGGAAATGGCTTTCAGGGACATTTCGGACGATAATAATAAACGAGGAAAACGTGAAATGCGCCAACGGGTTTTGAGAAACAATTTCGGGAAGTTTTAAATTTTGACGACGTCTCGTTTAAATCAATCGACATTTTTATGGTGCCATAAGAAAATATTAGAAAATGATTTTCCATTAAAGCAACAAGATATTTAGCAGTGATTTTCAAATAGTAAACTAAAGCTACCTGCAAATAAATAACGGCAACAGCTATAGACGAAAAATCGAAACAGAAATAAAACAACACGTTTAGATTACATGAAAGACGAAGGTGAAGGCGCCGGGCGCGCATAGGTCGCAGGAAATGAGTTAGTAACGTGTGCAGAAAAGTTAGTAGTCCAGGCGAGGCGCGCGTCCAGTCCCAGTCCATGCAACCACGCGAACCCTTCCGCAACCTTTCATTGCTTGCCTTGCCTGCCTTTTTGCCTTCTTCTTTTTGCTGTCGTAGATATTTCTTTCTATCGGCGAATGTTGTGCAGAACGCGTGCAGCACGACGCAGCAATCAGCGAAGGTTGGGCTTGACTGGGGTGCTGCCTTGACCCCCACAGATATAAGCAACCAACTTTGATATTGCCAGCTGACATTGAGCAAAAAAAAAATAGGAAACGTGGTTCAGCTACGTGCGGATGATTTCACTTGATTTGCCAAAGCCAACACGACGAGACATTCAACAATTTCCAGTCGACGTTCAGATTTCGAGCAAGTCTAGCAACTAGTTGAAATTTTTGAAATTGCGGTTGAGCATCCGATCTTAAACTGGGATTAAGTGGATTTTCCTGTTTCGCTGTTTCATTTCACATTTGGGAAATGTTAGTTTTGGTAACCTTAGGTAATGGAGATAACAAGAATTACAAGCAATATAATGCGATGTTGCGCTTGAAAGGTCTAATAGATTGTGAATATTCATCTGTATAGTGTAGCTAAGGGTAAAACTGAACTATAATGCTATAACATTTGCATTCGAACACAGTAAACGCCCGGCTGGGATGAAACCGAGCCCTTATAGACATTTAACCACAAGCGCACGAGCATGACCATCATGATGGCATGGCCATTTCACAGAGACAGCTTTTAATCATTTACCCAAATAGTCATTTGGCTATAGGAAATATGCCCAGACATGCGTTGATAATATAAATCAGTTACAAGGTTTATGCTCGTTGATATTGAAATTAATAGTCGTTTATTCACTCTCTTTACTCTTTTACCTGACTTACTTCCCCGACTGTGTTGGCTATACGACTTTTTGGCGCACATTTTGAAGAGCCATAAATCTATACATGCTTATGGTAAGTCATTTATCTTTGAGCTGTGCGACCGTATTTTCGTTCAGTTTTGATGCGCAGCCAACGCAAGGAGTAGCGAGTTAAACGCGAGCCATTTACCGGCTCCACTCTTCTTCGTCTACTTACTGAACGCGTTCTTCTCGTAGGCGAATTTCCAGACTCTTTCTGCACCCCCACCGCCACCCACGCTGGATTTTCTTCCCTCAGTGTTTCGCTTTCGGCACTTTGATATATGAAGGTTGGGGCTTCTAATCATTTTAACCCGTTAGTTTTACAGCCCACTTCCGATACAGGCACAGAGGATTTCACGGAGAAGATGAAAACCATAATTTTCCCATTTATTTTATACGAGTTTATAAAATTTTCAAATGTCAATACGGCTATAATTTATAAACAAGACATAAAGTTTGGAAAACGATGCGATTTTGTTTACATTTAGAAATTGGCAACTCGAAACAGAAAAAATCCACCAAAACGCTGGTAAATAACGCAGAAATGAAAAAGATCAATGAGATGAATATATAAGACTGCGGAATATAAAGGAGATGTGAACATCTAAATACCCACGCATTGCAAGACGATAGGATAGGAGAGAGCAGAAGTGGATTCTTATTTGAATTTGATTTTTGCTCTCGCTGGGAATTAGTTTCCATATTTATCTTATTTGCGTTAAGATTTGCATTTTATCGAAGTCGACGCATCGATTTTTCTTCTGAACTGAACCGAACCGAAAGAAGAAGACGGTACTTATCATACTTTTTGCCTTTGGGGGTTTATTCATTTTCTACTTTGATATAAAATGTCAGTTTTCATACTGACATCGGCACGCTGGTGGTGCTGATGCGGTTTCAAATTTTTATAAGGTAAATCTTATCATATTTGCATAAAATTTCGATTTTTCGGACTTTTATATTCCATTTCATCCGGATCACCAACAGCGCATAAATATAATAAAATCAAGAAAACTAGGAACTCTGCAGATATTTAGAAGAAAGAAACAAGTAGACAAAATTGATATTAATAAAATAATTAAGTCGATTAAGGCACCCTCGGCTAGCAATTGCTTAACGCAGACGAATGGTTCGAAATTGAATTTATTTCCTCGCACTGAACCTTCGTGGTCGTTTCAAGCTTGAAGTAGTTTTGTACTTCATGCTGTTGCGCTAATTAAAAGTTTTTCATCAACGCCCGCTTGGCACAGCTGCAGCCAAACGGTTAATTAAATTAGTTTTTTGGTTTTGAGTTATTTACGAATTTTGCCACTTTAAGACACTTGCATTATTCATCACTGGATTTATAAATAATTGTTTAAAATAAAAGGGTCAAAAGTAAGTGATGGATGAAGAGGGTTAGTCGACCTTGAAACCTTGAAACTTTGCCACGAACTCAACATGAGTCCTGATAATCTTGATCCTGGTCACGCAAATATTTCTACCTGTTTTTTTTAACGACGGAATTTCACGACACAACTTTGATGATTTTCTGCAATGGGTTTTCTTAAGGCGCAAATTATTAAACTTAGCGGTTTTTGTTTTCGCAAAAAGGTTTGCTAATAGTAAAACTAGAGTAATCAACGTCATCAGCAGATATTCGTCTGTGCATTTTCCATTATCGTTTTTAATATTTATGTCATATTTTCCTAACCACTTAATCACAACGCAATTTGAAATTGTATACTACAGTTGGAAAACATAACAACGCAGAAGAAGAATAGCGCAAAAAAAGAAACGAGTTCGTACGCGCTGAAGTTTCCGTTATGTTGGATCAACGCAAACGATCCGTACATCCTCACACGTTTACTAAGCTTTTAACAAGCTCACGGTGGTTACGTGTTTTCCCCACTAGTACCCCTCATGTGTTCATTTTTATTGTTATGTTAAAATAGGCAAAAAATCGGAGAAAAAGCGAAGCATAAAAAATGGGGGCGAAAACATGTTTTCCATGTGCGCACAATTTAATTCTTGACTTGCGACGCGGCGCGGTTCTTGTTTCTTTACTTGGGTTTCCGTTGCGTCAGCATATTGCAGACATAAAATGCCGAAATTCTATGTATGTAATACAACTAGGACATTTTCAACAAATGTATAACAATTCCGAATTTCGATATTTCAACTGGCGCAGAACACGCAACAATGCACCATTCGATTATGCATGTTCAAGCTGCGGTCAATTTTTATTTAAAACCAAATGAATATAAAAGCACAACATGAAACTAATGCACATTCTACTCTTTTAAGAAAGGTGATAAAGTCAATTCATTTGACTCTGCTATATGGAGCATTATCCTCGGGAAATTTATTGTCTTCTATAAATCCGGGCCAAGCCTGGAAAATCTTTACGTATCTAAAATAGTGGAGGCGTGATTGGGTCATGAATACATTTACCTTTTTAGTGTGATGTTTTTAGCATGTTCCTTTTACTTTTATAGTTTTTTAGCGCGCATTTTCTAAACACATCACGCAAGGAACAACGGAACGAGAGAAACTTATTTGGTATTAGTTTCATTGCTGTTAACTTTGAACTTTCAATTTTAAGACTTTCCTCCAGAATTTTAAAGGGTAAACTAAAACTACTTTAACAGTAAATACTTTGTATATCTGTAATAACAGCAAGCTTCAAGATAAAAGCCAAGAAGGAAACCGCCAGGATAACATTTTCCAGACCTAAGAAAATGGCGTAAATGCTAGTAATTTGCCGGCAACTAGAGCAATACATTATAATTTTCCACTAAAATAGTTGTTTTCTCTCTGTAATTTACACTTTGTTTCAATTTACAAATGCAACAACAAAATGCAACTAAATAGAGTTTTCAGGCGAAAAAAAGTTGCGCATTCAAACTCACTTTGGCATTCTTTATTTATTTATATGTCGTTTTGTTCAATTTGTGGATGCAATTTCACTATGCAGGAAACTTATACAAAGTGATTACAAAACAATTCAATTGTACAGTTGAATTAAAATCATTTACGGAAGAACACTCTGTATACTACCTTCATACATTGGTAAAATGTCAGGCGGAATGTTGTTTCGTAGCATTGAAATTATATCGGCATCACATGCATGTACAACGTAACGTAATTGCATTCAATTCGAGTGCTATGTGCTATGTGCGCGCTGCTGTAGTGTAGGTTCAATGAACAGTTGTTACCTGCATGCACTTTGCAAAATATAGACGAACTTAATCGAAGCACCAAGTGCATTTTGTTGTTCAGCGCGAAGTTGCCCAAATGTGCAAGTTTAAAGTTTGCAAATATCTGAACATCATATTTCCGAGAATGATGTAGATGAGCAGATAGATATATCTAGATGGAGAATCCACTTTTCTATATCCACTTTACAATCCTACATCCACTCGTTCGTCGACAGTTGGGATCGTTCGACAATTCAACGAGCCTGAATGAATGTCATCGTTTATATACGTACAAGAATTGTGCTGATGCACCTTTCATCCAACCAATACAAAATGCTCCACTAATACAGGGTGATTTCTACAAACTTCTTACTGACAGAAACCAGCAACCAAAAGATGGGGTTTTAAGTAGGGTAAAATTGCTGTCATCTGTCATTTTATTGCTACCATCTGTCATTTTAAACAATGTCAAACAAAGTTTACATATGCATTTGTAGCCTAGCAACAAACCAAAATGCAGAAAACGGTTACTCTGGAATAAAACTAGAAATTTGATAGCAGATGTCGCCCACTCTGTGAGGACCGCGAATAAGTTTCAAAGGATATGTTGGAAATCACCCTGTATAGTTGAAGGATTCGCACCTACTGATGTCGCATACGTATACGTCACTGAAAACATCCGAGTGCAAATGACAGAAACGACAGAAGTTTTGGATGATGCGGACATATTCGATTTGATAGGATGTCGTTCGTTCCAACTTTTGGAATGTTGGTTTTGTTCAGTTGGTCAGAAGTAGGGAGACAGCTTTTACAGTCTTGCGAAAATGAAAAACTGAAATTGTGCAGATTCGAATCTTCGCTTCAGGGTTTAGGGGAGTGAAAAGAGAAAGTGATATTTTCAGTCAACGGCGGTTGACGGTTCTATGTATAGGTATATAAAAGGTCGCTAATGGATTTCACCTGTAGAGACAATTAACGTCGCTTTAATAATATCTGTGATTCGACACGATCGATCGGTTGGCGATTCATCCATGCGGAGGAATCCGGCAGTAGCCTCGAAAGTCGCTCCTGACTGATATCCGCCGCTATTTCCAGTTATTCTCGGGCAAAATTTCCCACTTAACTAACCAAACACCCCAGACAGGACGATTTGCATTAATTTATTCAAGCAAATCGCGCACTGTCTTCCTTCGGTAACGCCAACAGTTTCGGGTTAATCCTTGCAGTGTTTACACTTTACTTTGTACTTTATTAAATGTGCCGTAATTATGATTTTAAATCTTCGAAACATTTCTGTGGAAATTATTAAAAATACCACCTGTTGCAAATAGTATTTGCATTCCTATATACATTTGATGGGAACAGAATTCAAAGAGAACGGATTCCTTTGAAATTTGAAGCAATCATTTTTTATGCTGCGTGTTTTAGCAAAATTTATTTTTGCTGCTTGCTGTTTGTTGGCAGGACAAGCCTGCGTTCGTATTTGAGCATTCGTAGAAAGCTAATTCAATTTGTCGGATTCAACACTACTACTTTCACCTGACACCTGAAAAACGTATAAAGCAAAGCAAAGAACACGCCAACGTGCGCCTGCTGAGCTGCTGAACTGTCGGTTGTAGGAACGAATGTGGAAGCCCCAAAGGTGTATTTTTGGGGTAAATTAAATCGTTTTTTATGTGGCAATTAAAGGACCGAAACGACGCGCGCGTGCTGTTTTATGTTGTACAAGTTTAAGGGCTCAATAAAAAAAATATATGCGCCGATCCCTTTCAATGTATACTCATAGAATACATCTTTCTTGCAAGTTATGATCCTATCTATAGGTTAGCTAACTATATCCATGTTCGAGCATGTTTTACGTTCCAACTAAAAGCATTTCATTCCTGTGAGCTTGGCTTTGCCCAGTATACAGCGCTTTTTATGCGGATAAAAGTGCATAGATAAAAATATTGTAAATCACTATAGGCTATAAGGGATGTAGGTTACTGGAATATGCGCGGTGAGCGTGTGGGGATTGTAATAAAATGAACGTTTGACATCAGATGCATAAGAAAACTATTCTGTATTCTATGCATGATGTAGTTTATAGGAAGTAACAAGATAAAATTTGACATAAGCAAAAAAATTGTTCAACTTTTATATAAAATTGAATTGGAGGGTGTTTTAAAAAATACCTATGAAACCGCGTTGAAACTGAACACTGGGAAATTAAAGGACAAAAGCATAAAAGCGACAAGTCGACAATACGAAAAATTGAACACAATGAGCCTGTTTTTATCATCGATTTAAATCAATGGGCTTGAGGTCGATGTGATTGCTGTATACCTACTTGTGAACTCGTAGTATATGTATGTGGTACGTTCGAAATTCGAATGAAAAAACATTGAATATAAATGACTTCATTAAAACGCACTCACTCACTGGCTTCTATAATTTCCCAACGACATTTTGATTCATTCGTTTCACGCATGACGCTTTGATTTATTTTAAATCTGCATACACCACAATTAATAGTTACAGCGCCATCATTATTGAACGGGATGATACTAGATACAAGCAGCCAAATACAGGGTGTTTCATAACTCGAGGTACAAACGAATACCAGCTATTGGGATTCAAATTTAGAACAAGAATGTCATATCTTCAATAGCTTTCGAGATATTCAAATGTTAAATTTCATGTCTTCAGCTTATTGAAGGATTAGAAATTTAACACATGGTTTAACCCATGGTAGTTTGATTTATTAACAATCAATTGATAGCAATCCTAATTTAAGTTAAATGTCTGATGTGTTTGTAGTAAATTTTGAACAAAATGATTGACAATTGATGTGGCAGTACTACAATTAAGATAAATCCGTTGTTATGAAAATAAATAAAGCTTTGAATTTCATAATATCTACTATGTGATAAATTTTAATTCAACAATGAGCTGAAGAGATGAAACTATTGAAGAAATGACGTTTTTCAAAGGAACTTTTTGATCTAAATATGACTCCCAATAGCTGGTTTTGGTTTGTACCTTCAGTTATGAAACACCCTGTATACACTTATGCTACACATGACATAAAACTCAAAATACCAAGAATTCCAAATAGAAATTCAAATGTCAAAATATTTTTTTTTATTTGGAATTCTAAAATTTTTTACTTTAATGTGCAGCATAAGTATACATATGATTTCCAAAATGTTTAAATAAATATAATTGAGCTTTTTCCACTTGCGATTAGCGCTCGCATTACAGATTAGTTTTCGGCTTCACAGTGCTACTAAGCTAAAGGCAAGAAGCGAGTTTGTAATAAAAGTCGCGTCGTTAATAAATTAATTAGCGCTCGTTACCGACACGCGTTGGCAATGAAAGCAACAATGCCCTCGCGTACTTTAATAGTGAAAAGGTTTAGGTTTGTCGTCGCTGTGCGCATAAAACGATTTCGCCAATGCTGTCGGTTACGACTTAAGGATATTCGGATGAAGCGTCAGGATCTTGCTGAGTGTTGTATATGTATACGTATAGGGTGAATACATAAGAGCGCTGTTATTACTCTCTTGCGGTAGGCATTTAGTGTTTTGTTCGTACCATTGCTTGCACAACTGTCAATGTTATCCGAAACTTTGCACAAACTAAACAGCGCACTCCTTCATCTAAGGAGTCTCAGAACAAACCTAAGGTAGAGGAATTGAGGATTTTGAGAGGATGAAAATAAACGTGAAATGTAAGGTGTAATGGTGTAAAACACAGTGAGAATACATGAAACGCCAGCCAGTATATAGCATTGCGTTTTATTGGCCATAAAGTGTCGCTTATTATTCTCGGATTTATACGACCGAAACACCAGCACCACTACTAATAGCAAAATCTTCAAAGAAATAAAAAAAAGTAAAAACGCAAGACGAACACGTTCAAGAATTTGTTGTTGTAATTGTTTAATGGAGGCACGAAGTTAACAATTATTAGGGATTTTCACTTAAATTTCCTTATATTTCAATAATATTTTATAATCTACCTTGATGACTATAAGTAAGTTTACCTTTGGCTTTGAGTACGCAAAGTGGAAAACACGCACGAATAGTGTTACTTTACTTCCATTCGACATTGCAATCACAGCCTGCGCATATCTGCATGCATGGATGGAAAACCACATGGGAAATCTTCCCATAGGTTGTTGAATGACAGGGAGCGTCACTTACTCATGCATCGACGTATATCCTTATGGTTAATTTGCACAAGTAGGTGAAAGCCAAAGGTGCGATACCTTTGTGAAGGCAAACAACGTACGTAGTTTCCACTGTGATGTGATCACATGCGCATAATCAGATCTCTTGACATCTTTCGCTTTTGCTTTTGGTTTTGATTTCCATCAGCCTATATCCTAGATTTGCTCCAGATCTATCATATCCCCTATCACACTCTACCAAGACAAGGCTCAACTTATATGGGTTTACTTCAAACGAAAAAAAAATGCTTTGAAACACTCGGTGTTTGTTTGCACCCTGCACTCTCCATGCAACTAGCTAGTATTTCAGCATACACTTGTCCTACATTTTTCCTGACTTGCCTTCAACATATATTTCCTACTCGCATACTGTCTTGGCATGTTATTTTCTATACGTTTTTCAGCTGAAAACGCCTGCAAACCGCAAGAAGTGCCATGAGACATGACATGCAGACTGTTTTGCGCACAATTTTCCAAGAGCAAATGCTTTCAAAGTCTAGCCTAGATAAAACATAAATATAGGTAGATCTTGAGTACAATTCACATTTCTAGGGTTGAAATCACGGACAATGCGGCTTTCGTACCTAATGTTTTATTCAATTTTGCAATATTTACCCAAGTCAAGTTACTCGAGTTTTAGTGTCGCTTATTTTATTTTTAAAATGTACAGAAATCTCTTAAGCCTAAAGCTTATGCTAACAAGTTTGGCATTTGGAATAATACATTGTGCTTTTAAAGAATAAAGGGCTTAAACCAAGCTAAATTTTTGCGTGGTTGTTGCTGATCGCTATCGTATCTTTGATCATTTTCATTGACAAATAGCATCAAAAACGCATTCACACACATTAACTGAAAGCATACAAAACGAATACACACGTTTCATTTCATTCAAATTTACAAATGAACAAACGTCGCCGAGCACTATAGTTTTAACTTTTTTCATTCCATCATTTTGTATAGGGAGAATATGGCAGAAGCAACATTACTCATAACATTTCATATCACATCGCATCAGCGTTACATTCGCATTCATTCGCATACCAATGCATTTTTGCTCGCGTCTGATTCGCGCGGTGATAGCATACATACATAATCAAGTGTCTGCATTATCATATCCAGGCTGAAACAAACTTGCCAGTAGGACTTAAAACTATTGTAATAAACGCCAACTTTATTTAATCATATTTACGAGCTTGTTTTCTATTTGGAAATGTTGTCCTTGCGAATTGGAGATTTTTTGTTTTGTTCGCCTGCAACAAGAAAACTAGTTGTGGAAACACTTTATATAGATAGATTCAGGCGCAAATCCACTCGGTTTGTAAACACAAAATGGGAAAAAACAACACACAGAGGGAAAAAACGTATAAAATGTTAGCACGCTCGCACATCGCATCGCACATCACTAAAGTAACCGCACATACTCGCGAACATGCACATGCAAATAAAATAGAGGAGAAAGCATGGAAAGCATTTTACTATTTTCTGTATTTCACTGACATTATACATTTAGCAGTTATTCATATAAAAATCTGTTTTTTATTGCATCATTTTAGCTTACCAAGGTATATTTATTTACTACATTTTCGGGATTTTGTTTTATTCTATATTTTGTTTCAATCAATTTTGAACTGATCACCTTTTATAAATGCGGGTTTCGGTGTGGCATTTATTGCATTTACAAATACGAACTATGCAAACTAACTAACCAATATATTCACATAGTAGTCCAAATTAATAAATAATTACAAACTGCAAATATTCATCTGAGTGGAGTGCATTTGAACTTTCCCAGTATTCATTACACTCTCGCATTTCCCATTCAGGACACTCAAATCAAGTCAAATATACTCTTTATTCACGATTTAATTATATCTACATAGCAAATTTAGATTCACTCCCACATGGCGGTTTGTTAATCCAATTTCTCTACAACTTTGACAGAAAATAGAAAAATAAAAGAGAGAATCTAAGCCAAACGCACTTTCTATATATCTTTGGAAATCTGGCAACAAACAAATGTCGAACAACTTCATTTCAACACATGTATATTCGTCGACAATTTTCAAGACACAACAATCTACAAGAAAACCCCTCGAGCATTACTTTATCTTATCATTCGCAGTCAGTCACAATCTCGCTCTTACAACTTGCCACAACAACCACAAACGAACTGTCTCAATCTCGATCATCGTGTATATCAGCTTCAGCAACAATTCCAACTCAAGCCCAAAGCAAACAGAAAGAAAATGTGTTGGGAAATTTTCAATCTGTCTGCACGTTGCTTACATTATTACTAATGCAAATATAACAATGTGGGAAAGCGCGAAGTGTTGAAATTTCCGTGAAATCCTTCGATCCGCAATTGTCAAGGAATTTTTTAGATGGAATATTGTTGATGACTGTTTGTGGTTCGAAGCAAAATAGTTAATTAAACTAATGTACCTTGTACCGTTGCTAATTTATATATTTCTATGCATTTAACTAATTAAATTATTATTGTTATTTGTGCAGACACTCGTCAAACTAATTTCGAAATGGACGTCATTAATTAATAATAAACGTTGTTTTAAATTTAAAAATTATCTCAAACATCGCATAACATGTTGTTAATTTTAAGTCTTGAACCTATTCCTAGCGGAATCCTGTCAATGGTGTTCTATTTAATCCCATTGGACGTGTTTGTCGTTGATCCGATCGGTAATAATAGCTCACGCTTGGTCGCTCTCCGCTAAACACGACACTCATTCACATTAAGCATCCAATCAATCAATATATTAAAATCCACGAAGTGTTCTCACATCCAGCAATGCAACAAGCATCAGTTTTCAGCCGTTTTTCCTCTTTGCAACTACAACTCAAATTGCAACGAGAAGAATCTTTTCCTCTTCAAGTTGAGGGAAATGGAAAATGTTCTTCTAATTTATTGTGACATATAAATAAACAAGTCGACAGTATTTGTTTGCTGCTTCAGTTGCTTGCTCATTCGTGTATAAAATCAGTTAGTATAATAAAAACATACACGAACGATATAAAGTTTCAATATTTATCGTTGCATTAATAATCGCTTAAAATCTAATTAAACACCTACGCGTATGTTTTTCATACTTTACATAAACATAACTATGCAAATTAATGCGATGCGGTCTGATGTAATTTGACGACACGCTCTTGCGGCGATTAATCCATTTATGAATAAATATGTTTGGAATTCTACTCCGTATACTCCTTATTTCCATGTTTAAACTCCTACAGTACTTTAGGTATCAAATCAAACATGACCAATAATCCCAGTGCGTTGTTTGTATAATAAATTTTATGACAAATACTTACATATAAAATCGTAAAAGTTGGTCAGTTAAAGCTGCGAGAAAATAAAATAAGAAATAAGTTGAAGGAAATTGTCGAGCCTAATGCACATAAAATGGCTGCCCGATACACGATACATGAACATCAATGTCCACTCTAGTAAAACATAAAAAATAGAAAATATGTCTGCTCCTTAACGTGTGCGAACGATGGTGGTTGTAACATTGGATTAGACACTGTGAAAACTTTGTGAAGCATACTTGTAGACATCATGTGAGGATGTTAGGTAGGTATCGATTCTCCATTAAGATGAATAATAAATAATACATGTCGATTGATGCTACTAAAATATGAGTCAATGATCTCAGATTAAACTGCAATTTAAGACCCGAAAGTGCTCATAACAAAGAAAGCTTAAAACTTAATAGTTGACGTTGAACTACCTACTGCAAAGTGAAAAGTGTAAATTGGAATTGGAAAAGTGTAATAGATTTATTTATAACCCAAGCATCGATTTCCTGTTATCAAAAGTCACAGTCATTAACAATCAATTAAACTTATCTTCCCACTGGCAATTATAAACGAAATGTCGTCGTCGTCTATTTTTGGTTTCATAATAGCAACAGCGCACAGGTTCGGCCAGGAGTGGCTGCTTACCAACTCCTATCTTAATTGTGCCAAATATAGTTATACTTCCTCATGGTGCAGTGGCAGTGGTTATTGTATAAGCAAATTAAGTAACTTCCAAAAAGTAGGTGCTACACATAGGTCAGAGGTGAGCTTTGACACCGCAATTACCATAAATCGATCGCGATACCTATACATAAAGGAAAAGTTTCGCGCTTTTTTCCCTTAGAAAAGTTAATAGTTCTCCGGCAAGTCAAGGATAATTCGTTTAAACGTGGCTTATTTAATAAAAATTTATAGACCATACTTAAAGTATGCGTCTTATATGGAACGAATTAAAATTAGCGCATCTTGTGGTGGACTGGCCCCCAAAAAGTATAAAAGTATTAAAAAAGTTGCCGGTTCTGGCGGCACTGGCGGCAGACATCAGGGGCAGAAAAAACAAACTAGCAAGGAGTAGGTCTATACTACACTGTATGGGATGTAGGTATGTATGTATAACTCATAAAAAAGAAGCCCAGGCTGCTTTTCCTGGGCTCGCCGATGGAGCAGCTCTGAAACCGACAGCGTCGCGCTTCGCGATTACACGAGTTTCGCTGGCGTCGTGGCGCATGCTGGCGTCAGTGCGCTACCACCGTCGGACGGGTTCGCACAGTGTTAGAAACAGACGCAGCTCATCGCCAGCAGGAACATCGTCGCCGCCGCCGCTGCCGCCGCCGTCGTCGTCGTCGCGACAATCTCTTTTTGCGTCCACACATACGTCAGCAGTTTGAATTATTACTTCTATTCGTTCGATACCATTAAGTTTTTCTCAACTAATTCAAAAGTTAGTTTTAAATGTCAGTGTTGTATATGCGAAAACTCAACTTTGTAACTTTTCCTAATAACTTTAATTAATGTTAAAGTAAAGAAAAAGTTCATCAAACAAGCTTATTATAAAAGTGCTGCGTTCATATAAGTTTTCAGTGCATGAAAAACCAAGGACTATTAATGAAATCGCAGGTAACTTATTGTTTTTAGAATGAATTGTTCATGTTAATTGTATGTGAAGAACATGTCAAACAACTTTATCAAGCTCTCAAATAGCTTTGTATGCACAATACCAAGAATGGTTGAATCACACATGTAACAAGAACTTAGTTTATTACCTTTTACCTTACCGGTTTTACGAATACCTAGTTAATGTAGCGAAGTTCGTTGGCTTTCCCGTTAGTTTTCCGCCAAGCTTTCGCGTGTATCATTTCGTTTCTATTACTTATGTCGACATTTGGCGGTTTAATAGAAAGAGCGGCGCCGCGCGAGCTTTTCAATAGGATACGAGCGCTCTTTTCAACTAAATGAATTAGGTATATCGCTCAGCGAAAGCAGCACCATCGGAGTCAATTTCCTTTGAGGATTTATTATTCAATGCTCAATGCATACATAACTAATATCAATATAAAAACGAGCGCTTAATATAATTTACCAAGAATAGGAATAATGAAGTTGCCAACAATGGAAATGAAGAAATTCTCCGAAAAGAAAGCAAATAAAATGTTGCAATTAAAAAAGTGATTCCGATTTTGAACTAGAATTTTTGCGAAATTTTGATTTGCTGTTTCTGGCATTTGCTTAAACAGCTCGTTTGATTTTGTTCGTATTGAAATAGGATTTAATTGTTCGTCAGAATGTGATTCGTCAGCACCAAAACAACGCTTTGTATAGTTGTAGTTTTATGAATTTGAAAGGCAATGGTATAGTGAAATGTTTAATTGAAAGTCGAGCAAAACTTTATTGTCTTTGCCCGCTTGCTTGCTTTCCTGTCTGGTTGCGATTGTGATTTAAAAACAACGCCATTGTGCTGCGCAAATATTTAGTTAGCTAAAGTTTTGCAAGTGATAGCGCCATTTGTATGGAATATACCTGGTATAAATAAATAGGGTGGTAATGCATTCGTTCACGTTTAAAAGTTTGTTTGTTTGTCGCTCAGATATGTTTGAAATAAATTCTCGTCTACTACTACTACTTTATTCTCATTTAGTTCTAACTGAAATGAGGTAACTTGTTTTGCGATTATTTACAATGAAAAGTTGACGAATGAAGGAAAAATGGCTTCAGTGTTTTAGTCGCCTTGAATAAATGATGAGCTGTTAAATAAATGCTTAATGAAATTTCAAACTTAAAATTCTTAATGAAAAATTTAAGCATCTTCTTTGTGCGAGCGCACTTGCAACTTCTTCTTTTTCATTTATAATATTACTGTCCGCCGGCAATTTCCTACCATTTGCATAATTTTTAACGCCTTAATCCCAAATTGGCGGCGAGAAGCGTGCGCACGAATTTCAACGCGGCACTTCACTTCCCGTCACCCCAAGAGGATAATCATCCCAAGGCATCGCAGGAGATGAGGATGAGCACAGCAACCGTCGCATCCCGTTCGCGTTAAACTAATGCACTAGTGCACTGAAGGAAAAGTAACGACAACTATACATAAATTAGTATTGTGTGCATTAAATTTTCAATTCATAAATTTAGGTCAAGAAAATTCAGTTCAAACAATTGACCTAGCGCATTTGCATTTCCAATTACGAGATAAACTTGCTCTTTTTTATTATGCCACATATACATGAATAGTTTGAATGGAACAAAATGCAAATAGTAATTATACAGCTCAAACGTTGTCCTCTCTTTTTCCAGTTGAAATAATGTTTAAGTAGTTGATTAACTGAGAAATGCTGGCTGCGTTCATGCTTACCAAGACGATAAAGGATAGAAAAGAAAATGGGAAGCGGAGGAAGCTGCTTTCGCGGAAACCCCGATGATGGAAATGTTTAATTTATTTCTGTCATTTGCACATTTAAAAGAATTTAAAAATTGCACGCATTTAACTTCGTCTTTCTTCTAATTTTAAGTTGCAAATTTAGTTTTTCAATTAAAGTTAAAACACTTACTTTTATCAGCGTCTGAAAATTGCATTGATTTGCGTGCTTCCTGTTTGTTTTTTAATAAATTACGCAAACAGTTGTGTTGGTTATAAAACAAGTTATTTATTGCCGGCTTATTTATACAGCATTGACGGAAATTGCGCCATCGAACGAAACAAAAAGCGGCTATGATCATAAAAGCTCCAAGCATTTATGTTATTAAATTCATTTTTTCATCTTAAACGATGGCGGCGTTTTGTTTAGTCGTCTTTTACTTGAAGCCAATGGGTGCACAAACAATGAAAATGGCGATACGCTCGTTGAACTCCTTGCAAACACTACTCACTTGGCGAAACTTTCTTCATTTATTGCAACATTTCGTCTGTTCATAAAATCAAAGCAAACATTCTTTCTGATTCTTCAATGTTTTCCTATACTTATTATTATATTCTCAACATTTCAACTCCTGGAACAATATACACTCGGATGAAGTAACGCAGTTACCAAGCCAAGAGAAAAATGTTTTATTAATTCGTACGCTTTTCATTGTTTCAGATGATGCGCATTTGGAGTAGTTCAACGGAATTAACTTCAACTTATTAACAACAAACACATTAAGTACAACGCTAAAAGTCAACTTCGCGTGCCGACTTCATTGCTGAAATATCAACAAAGGAAGCAGCTCATTTTAATTAAATTACGACAAGAACAATTGGAACAATATACACTTATTTTAAAGTTGAAGAATTAAAAATACATTAACAAGTTCAACTTTGCTGTGCGATATTTTTCTTTCCTAATTATTGTAAATAAATTAGAATTAAATTAAGTTCGTTAAGAAGCGCGAGTAAAATTTGTGCTGAAAAAAATCGCAATTAATTTTTGT
>JARJDT010024546.1:0-21832 GCA_030264655.1 Leptusa sp. GC000079 | reverse complement strand
TGTGAAACATTTTCGTAAGTTAAAAAAGTCAACATTGTTGCCGGTGTGACTCGCAATAAATTAGTGCCCAGCCCTTTGTAAAACCCGCGCCACCCTTCAAACTTCCACGTTTCCCGTATACACGCCAACGCGCCCTTATATTCCATATGGTGATTTTGCAACCGCGCCCGCACCACCTGATACGGATACGTTGTTGCCGCTGCGACAAGTTTCGAAAGCGCCGCAAACGTCAAATACTCCGCGGTGCCCAACTTTGAGGTTATCGAAGTGCCCCGGTACGCATTATACTTATTCTTCAAATCCTCGTAAACCATAAACTGGACCGCCCCGTGCGAAACACCAAAAATACCGGGTGTCAACCCTTTATAGTACCCGCGCACGCCCTCAAACTGATAGATTTTCACCAGAGCATCCCACATGCCATTGTACTTCTCTTTGGGCGAGGTATACTGCAGACATAGTCGCGTCTTCGTCACCCAGATGGGGTTGGTGATGAAGAGGGTGATGATGCCTGCCTCGGACGCCGCCAGAAGGTGCTGGTCGGCGCGCAGCGGCGCCTGCAGGTCGCCCTTCTGCACCCACGCCTTAAGCGTGTTGTAGAAGAGGAAGTACAGGCCCCAGGAGGCGCCCGCGCCCCATAGGTTCGGCACGACGCCCTTGTACAGCCCGCGGTAGCCCTCGTGCTTCACTATCGAGCGGTAGGCGTCGCTGATGCCGGTGTAGCCGGGGGTGGGTGTGCGCCCGTCGCTCACTGCAAGTCGGATTTTGATCACGTCCAGCGGGTGCAGTAACAATGTGGAGACCATTCCGCCGCTGAGGCCGGCGACGAGGTGCTCGTAGCGCGCATGTTGCAGGAAATCGAATGTTGGTTTCGGTGTTGTTTCGAGGGTTTCAAGCGTTTCCTTCAGCGAAGTCATGGTTTACACGTTTTTCGGGGACAACTAGCCAAGATTAGGTTAACTCTGGTTCGCGTTTGATTTTCACGCGTTCCATGTTGATTCGTAATCGAAGAAATGTTGCGCAATCACATTATTATGTTGTAACATTTCGATTTGATTATTTAATGATTTTTATTATGGTTTTGTGTGTTTTGTGCGCGATAGAGCACATGTTTTGTTTGAAAACGTCAGATTTGACCTTTGTAAGTTGTGTTACCAAAATAAAAGACACTTCGAGGTTACCTTGGTTACGTTTACAGCGGCGTTGCCAATACTTAAAATAATTCAAAATAAAATTTGCACCAAAATAAGAGTGTTCAGTTTGTCACCGAAGCTAACCAAAATTTCGGTTACGTGTTCCGAAATAACCGGTTACTGTGGATTCTTTTTAAACCGTTTATTTCGGTTTGCGGTTACTGAAATCTCTTGGAAATCGTAGAAGTGTAAACTAAACGACCGGCATCAGTATTTCCATCAAATTCCCGGTTACTACCTGTTATGCTTTGGTGACTTTCGGAACGCACTCGTTTTATTTGTTTTGTTAATGTTCAAGCTTACCATAGTTATGTATACAATGTTGCCACTTCTTAAATTAATTTAAAATAAAATACGCGCCATAATAACTGTTTGCGCATGTTTTGTTGTTTTTAAAGGAGGAGCTGTTGGTAATATCCATTCGCCAACAGCATCGGCAGAAATCGAAGGTGCTGAGGGCGAGGTGGTGAGCATCGACACGCCCACTTACCCGCAACGCGACATCGCCGCTGTCCTTAATGATGTTGCCCACCTCCCGCACGAGCTCTTCCAGCAAAAGTCGCCCGTGCATTTCGACGCGTTCTTTATGAACGTCTACGAAGAGCAAACGCCGAATAAAAACACCGTCGATCGCCACGTCCGCGAACTCCTACAGGAGTATCAAGCGCACCACGATGACATCAACCTAGGCGGCGGCGGTGTTGCCGTCGGCGGGCAAGACGGCGGCGATCTCACCATGGAGAAGTACGAGAAGAGCAACCCAGCACACGGCGACAAAATGTTCCACTACTTTCTGACGAAAATCCGACAGAATCCCGGACACTTCCTACGGTAAGTCCCGCCCTCTTTCGGTGAATAGGCAGATTACAAGTTAATGACTTTTAGGTATAGCCGCGCTGCGAACCCTCTACTGATGTACCCCATCCAACCGCATGACATGAAAAAGTGTCGGCATTGTCAGGGCGAGTTGACGTTCGAGTTCCAACTCCTGCCGACGCTCATCCCGTTGTTGCGACTCAACGGCGATGCGGCGAGCGCATGCGCAGCGCGACTTGAATTTGGCAACGTGTTGATTTACACGTGTGCGCAGAACTGCCATTCGGGTGAAACGTCAATACGACATGAACACGTCATTGTGCAGAGCGAAAGAATGTAACTTCCTCATCTAGTAAAAAGATACAGGGTGATTTTTTATCTTCGACTTAGTCATGAATTTATAATCACCCTGTACGTTAATTTACATTGCATGAAACGTTCAGATATAAACTTGTGATCATAAAACATCACTCTGGAACGTTCAGAAATCAACTTTTCAAAAAGTACAGGGTGATCATAAAATAGTGTGCCATACTGCAACGATTGACATGACCACCCTGTACTTTCGTGAGTTACCAAATATCGTTACGTATATCATAATTACTTAATTGTTATCATTCTTCCCCTTCTTATCACTTTACCACTTGCATGTGTCATAAAAATAAAATAATCAGTAGAAGAAACAAGTGATATTTATTTATTCAGCATCACTAGCTTCCTGCATACTTGCATCAACATCACTCTCGCGAACCGTACTCGTTGTCATCTCGGCATCTTCCTCCTCTTCCTCCTCCGCCTCCATTTCGAACAACATAACCTTCTTTTTATTATCACCCAGTACGACGCTAACGCTACGAAACCCGGAAACCGAGAACTTCGACGCCGTCATTCCGATCGGTTTCAACGGCGCGTCACAGTCGGAAATGTCAATTTGCGTCAAACTCTGCCGACTAACATCGCCATCTAGTGAGATTTCCTGAAGATTGCCCCGAAACGCACTTATTGGACATTGTAGCAAGAGTGCTTGCTTAGCGCCATCTTCAAGCAGCAGAGAAAGTACGTTGCCCGTGTAGAACTTCACATCGGTTATTTTGTACCGCGAAGAATTAGCAATAGCGCATTCGTGATGGTGACTGACATACAGTGCTGCCCCCTTTCCACTGACTTCCAAAACAGGTCCTTTACGCGTTGTTTCAGTTTCAATGAAATAGATGGCGTCGTGCGTTAGATTCGGGAAGGCGTACATAAATCCCGATCCGGAAATCGCATTAATTCCAGTGAAACACTGCAAATTGCTGATAGTCGGACTGATAAGAGAGACACATTTAATCATGTTCATGTTTGCAGTAATTGCCTCCTTGGGGGTTTCATAAATCTCTTCGATAGTTTGCTGCAAGTGCGCCATCTGTTGAATGAGGGACATTTCTTTGTAGTGCTTGATGATACTTGGATGTTTCCGGAGGCATTCGTTATTCAACAAGAGTGTTTCCCAATCGTTTTCTTGATTGGTGGTCAGAATGGTGAGGCTTGAATTGGCCAGATATTGCCCGAGTCTCTCCATGATGAAACCGGACTTTTCCTGGTTGCCTATCGTCGTGTTGTTTTGGCTGCCTATGAGGTCGAAGTACTTGAGGAATTCGGCAATGTAGGCTAAGTCTTGCTGCGTCATATTGGGGATTTCCGACGGGACGGGCTCTTCCATCAGGTTGATTATCGCTGAATATAGCCAACGAAAGAAGGTTTTGTAGTAGATCATCGAATCGTTGATGATTTGCTGCATTTCGCCGGATTTGATCAGGAAAGAGCCACTTGCTGATATTGCTGATGCGATTTTTTGTTCGTCGAGGCCTAAAACCTAATTTTTTTATAGAGTTAGTGAAAGAAAATACCCCACGGACAAACTTTGACTAAATTATGATCACCCTGTATTTTTCTTCAAATTTCGCGAAACGCCGAGAAACGTAATTATTGGATAATTTTGTAACAATACTGAAAATTTCAATTAATTATGATCACTCTGTACTTTCTTTAAATTTCCAGAAATCCCGAGAATTTGTGTAAATGTACAGAGTGTACATTAATTTATGAGCACTCTCTACTTTTCATAACGTGAAATATGTTAGTAAAGCAAAAGCAATAAATTATGGATCACCCGGTACCTTTCATGAAATTTCGCAAAATGTTTAGAAAGCAATGATTGGAAATGTACACAGTGATCAGTAATTTATGAACACTCTGTACTTTTCATAAAATCTCTTTTGCAATTTTTTGCTATTATCAAATTAAACTAGTTATTAGATTAACTAATGTCTTATTATTACCAATGGGCTAGTTCAATTTTCTCCAAAAAGGTTTTTAATTCTTGTAAATTTAAATTTCCAGGTAAACTAGATGTCGCTCTTGCTTGTTCTCTCTCGAAATTTATTTTCTGTATGAAATATTAAGGGTGGAAAAGAGAGGGTTCGTTAGCTTTGCGCAGAGGCGATATCGTAACCAATGAGGTTCATCCGAGGTGCGATTATTGCTAGTTGAAAACTTTAACCAATACCCCGCCATGAGGCTGTGAAATACCAGCCGCTACGGCAATTTTTGGCAGCCCTGATGAAGGGCATTTAATCTAAATAAATACAATTCTCTTTTATTTTTCCCAAATTCCAATAGCTACCAATCCAAAAACCACCTTTACCTTTTCGTTATATTCGATATAATATTAGTTGAATCACCCCATAAAATTTCAATAAAAATAAACTATGACAAAATCACTTGAAATATGTTAAAATAAACTTTTTGTAAAAGTACAGAGTGCTCAAAAATGAGTGATTGACTTACTTTGTACCTAGACGCGAATCTAGACATCCCTCGCAACTCGGAAAGATGAAACGTCAAGTTCTGCCCGACTTTGGTGATGTTCTTCAGCAACAACTTCTGTATATTCGCATAGCTCATCTCAATGTTCTGTCCGAACTTTTCCAAGCCGCGCTTCGTCATGTCTTTGAACAAGAACTCTTGCATATCATCCGAGCAAATGCCCATCATCAGCAAATCCAAGAAATCGGCGGACAAAGTGCCCGGCTGCACTTTGCTCGCATAATTCGACAACTTTGCGTCGATTTCCAACAAAATCGACTCCCAAGTTTCCTTGACGCTCGTTATCGACTTGTCCATGTAAGTCAACAATGTTTGCATTTCGACGCGTTTCATTGCTAGACAGAAGAGTTCGCGCACGTGCGTTTCGAACACGCTCGTGTTCAAATAGACGAGCTGTATTTGGTCGCCGCCGGTGTCAGTCTTGTGCACTTTGACGGTAACTATGGCAACGTCGAGGTTTTCTGACAGATGCACGTCAACGATAGAGCATTGGCAACCGAGCTTTGCGTTCAGGTTGATTTCGCCGCATTTTAACGAGCCGAAGATTGAAATGTGGAGAATGCCATCTTGCGTGCCAACAAGAAGAAGATTTAAGTGCTTTTGTTTGTGCAAGAGGTTTGTGTTGACTTCATCGGTGTTGTTTGTCGATTCGTAGTTTGTGAGACTCGGCGGTTTTGATATGAATTTCTTGGAGAAATCCTTCCCACAAAATTTGTTTTATTTGTGTGAAACAATGAAAATCCAAAAAGGAAAACTTACAACGTATTCTGTATAGTTGTTGCCTTCTTCTTCAGGCAGGTTTGCCTTAAGATTCTTGTCGGCACTTTCAGGTTTCTTCTCTTGCAACCAGGTGACGCTGGTGATTTCACCGGTGTAGTTTAGTGAGTGCAGAACGCTTTTGTTTTCAACATTCACCAACAATAACTCACCTAAACCCGGAAAAACAAACATTTAAGAGGAGACATTGCAAAACTAGGCGCATTTGTTGAAACAATTAGGAACTTTTAGTGTGATTTTTCTTTATAGATGGCGGAAAAATTGCGAAATAAGAGAGAATTGCAAAATTGATTAAGTAATTAAATTATTTGAGAAATCTCAAAAAATCTCAAAAAATTATTCAAAAAATCATAATAGAAATGAGAAACGGTTCAGGTTCAGGGGCCCTCATAAATTAGTGAAATCAATAATTCATGATCACTCCATATTATGATCACTCTGTACAATTAAAACTTTTAACAAATTTAAAAATTGTTGATCAACCTGTCTATTTTTTAAAATGGACGGATAACATTCTGAAACAGTTCTTCAAAAGTACAGGGTGATCATAAAAATTGTCATCAATAATTCATGATCGCTCTGTACTTATTTTTTTAAAGAATTTTAAAAATTAGCATGCAACTGAAAAACTTGCCTCCGGTGTATGCAATAGATAAAACTTTGCCATCCGGTCGCCATGCTAAAGCTGTTACTTTGCATTGTTCCCTGGGGGCCGGAAAATCCCATGCTTTCAGCCATAATAATCGATGTAAAGCTACATCACCTATTTAAACATGTAAATTCAAAACATAAAACCAAGAAACTTATGAAATTGTAAACGTATTAATTGTTTAAATTGTCATTGTTCAACAGATTATCTGATTAAATTTAAATCAGAAACAAAACAAACCTTTGTTGTTTGAGACTGCAACCAAGTCGACTTGATTACTCCACACTAAATGCTCGATTTCGTGCTGGGAATGAGCCACTTTTAATTGTCTTATCACTGAATACATTCCTTCTTTTTTCAATTTATATTTGTGGCCGGTTAGAAAATTTTATTTATAAAAAACCGAGGTTATGTTTGCTTTTGTGCGCATGCGCATTCGATTTTGACATGGAAATTTGACAAATTATTTTTGACAGAGAACGAGAGAACATTTGTATTCGTTTGTCTTGCCAAGACGCGGCTTTTGTTTCTTCAACTTTAATAATAATTTCCAACGCCTCCTAGAAACAATAAACAATTGCAACGGCCGTAACCATGGATACGCTTGACGCAAATATCATGGACAAGTCCATGCGTTCGGTGTTCGGTAAGTTTCTCTTCGAAATTTCCTCCATTTCCTTGTGTTAACCTCAAACAATGGCATTTTCAGTGGGAAATATTCCCTACGAGGCGACCGAAGAGAAGCTGAAAGACATTTTCGGGGAAGTCGGACAAGTGCTTTCTTTCAAGTAAGTTAAAACGTTTAAAACTCTAAATTTCTCTATTTTCGTATTCAAAAATTTTAAAATTTTCGCGATTTTGACCAAATCAGGTTGGTGTTTGATCGTGAAACTGGTAAACCGAAAGGCTATGGTTTCTGTGAGTACAGAGACCAGGAAACTGCGCTCAGCGCGATGCGTAACCTGAACGGGTACGAAATCGGCGGTCGAAATCTACGCGTTGATAATGCATGTACGGAAAAGTCTCGTATGGAAATGCAGAATTTAATGACCCAGCCACCGATTGAGAATCCTTATGGTGACCCGACCAGTGCTGATAAGGCTCCGGAGGCAATCAGTAAAGCTGTGGCTTCTCTACCGCCAGAACAAATGTTTGAGTTGATGAAACAAATGAAGACTTGCATACAGGTTGGTTGACAATTGACAATTTTTCCTGTAAAATTGACGGATCGAAAA
This sequence comes from Leptusa sp. GC000079, assembly GCA_030264655.1. Taxonomy (NCBI): domain Eukaryota; kingdom Metazoa; phylum Arthropoda; class Insecta; order Coleoptera; family Staphylinidae; genus Leptusa; species Leptusa sp. GC000079. The sequence goes on along the minus strand of JARJDT010024546.1, from coordinate 14,294 downwards.
CACAATTTGTTTAAAAACAGTTTTTTTAAACAAATGAAATTCATTCATTGTTCATAAAATTTTCCGACGAAAATGGGGAAAATGTGAAAACAAAAGTCAACAATTAATTTACTTGAAAAATAAAAATTGTTATTTTGATAATAAAACTAAAATTGACTTGAAAATTGCTATCAAAATTTAAAGAAACAAAAAAACAAAAGTTGTTATTTTTAGCAAATAAAAAAACAACAGTTTTTTTTAAGAAGTACTGAAAACCAAAAATTGATATTTTTTGTTTTGTTTGAAGAATAATCCAGCTGAGGCAAGAAACATGTTACTGCAAAATCCTCAATTGGCCTATGCACTTCTTCAGGCACAGGTTGTAATGAGGATTATTGATCCACAAACAGCCGTTGTAAGTAACAACCAGTTTTAAAAAATTAAAACGTCGGTGGTTACTATTTTTTCATTTAAATTGATTTCTTGCGAATTGAAGAGCATGCTTCATCCACAAAACCCGGTGCCGCCGCTTCACCCGTCCGGCAAAGTGATAACCGGCCAGATTCCAATCAACAACTTTGCTCCAGTTGCCATCCAGCCGCCGATTCGTCAAGATTTCGGAATAAGTATGAACAATTCATCTTTTTCGCCAGGTTCGTACCAACAAAGATTTTCAAAAAATTATAAAATTATTTAACGGCTTGTTGTTTCTTTTGTGAGTAGCTCAAGATGTTGATTTGCGTTCAATTGACCCAAGAATGCGCAGTGGCGGCGACGATCCACGCGGCGGATTGTCAAATCCATTGCCGCCATCTGTTGCCGAAGCGTGCGTAACAACCATAACTAATTTACAATTTTTTTTTTTAATTTTGAAAATTGTTAAATTTTTCTCGTGTAGATTTAGTCGAGACCCGCGAGGCACTTACGGTGATCCTAGGCAAGCTGGACGAATTGATCCAAGACAACAGAAAATACTTCGTAAGTACTTTTTAACATTTCCCAAAATAAATTATTTTTTACTTTTAGAAAATTAACATTAGCCTTGGACGATAAACTGCATGTATTTTTTGATTTTACTAATTTTTGCTTTGTGTGTTTGTGTGTATGAATTTGGTTAAAGAATATTATTATTATGATTGGTTAGAACCAGTTAATCAGCCTACAGTCCCAACGGTCACCAATGTGCGGCCGACGCCTGTCCCACCTGCTATTCAACCACAGGCACCCATTATTACGCCACGTGCGGCTGCAGGTCTGTCGCCGAATATTGGGCCCAGTGGAGCTTCTGACCAAGAAAAGGTCAGTCGACATTGATTTTATTTCTTTAAACTGTTTACAACTCTTGGATCTTTAAATTCACATTAAACATTGGTCTCTAATTTTTAATCACCCTGTACTTTTTAATAAAGAAAATACAGCGCGATCAAAAATCATTGAAAAAGTTGTTTCAAAAGAAGAGTATTTAATTTTAAAAAATTGTTTGAACTGAAAAAATAATTTTGAAATGTCTGTTTAAGGCTGCGCTTATAATGCAAGTGTTGCAATTATCAGACGAACAAATCGCGATGTTGCCACCTGAGCAGAGGAACAGTATACTCGTCCTGAAGGAGCAGATCGCCAAAAGTACCCAACGCTAATTTCTATTCTCACTGCATTATACAAGGTTCAACAATATACTTTTTACACATTTAATGAATTAATTTCAGGTAAAGTTAATTGGTTTCTTTATTAAATACACAGATGTATAATTATGAAATTATCAACGTCATAAACTTTATCAACGACATATTAATACAGAAATATTATTGATTTTTATGAATTTAAAGAATAAATATTTAAATTAATTGTGACTACAACTACGACATACAAGGTGTTTAAAATTTAAATAAAATTAATTGATTTGTTACTTGGTTTTTCTTAAATTAAAATATAAACATTTCTGTATAATCTATACATTAAATATTTCTTATTTCTCTAATTTTAATTATGTATTAAAGGCACACATTTTATTAATTAGTTTAAGTAAGGCGATTATTTTTGATTTTCTCAAAAGGCGGGAAATTTGAAATATTCGAAATTGCGATGTCTCCAAATCAAGAAAAATAACAACAAAGTTAATTTTTCTGAGCGGCAGCATGTTGTTTACCCAACCGGCGGCGCAATTCGCCTGGAAACTTATCATAGCACTTCTTGCACACTGGCTTCAAGTCAAACTCGTAGAACTTGGTCTTCTGGTTCATTTTCTGGTCGCACATCGAGCAGGCGAAGTGATGCTGACACCATGCTTTGTTCCATGAAGTAAAAGCTAAACATCAACGAAAAACAATTGTAAAGTTTAATGAGTTTCATTAATCACTATTGTTAATTATTTTTTGAGGTTCACTTACCATCTCCAGCAATAACCTGATTGCAGACATAGCAAAGATTGCCAAATAATTGATGATAGTGCACTTCGCAGTATGCCATCCCTTTCTTCTCGTAGTGGCGATGGCCAAAGAACGGTTTCTCGCATTTGGCACAAACGAAATGCTCGACATGCCAATGCTTGCCCAGCGCCGTGACGACGCGTTCTTCGATGGGGCGGCGACACGCGCCACAGATCGGGATGCCCATCTTATCATGACACCGCAGACAGTACAATTCGTTCATCTCATTGGCGGCGTACCCAGGACGGCCGCGTACTTCGCGTGCGCTCGCATCTAATTCCACGCCACACGCGGTGCAGTTGAAGTGATAAGGGTGATACAATTCTCCACGGAACTTCAATGGTTGATCATCAATCAGCCCACTATACATTTTTAGACGTTAGAATTTGCCTATTTTTTGTTGCGCATGCGCAGTAGTTGTAATGTGAGTTTAGGGTACTTACTGGCACTTGTGACAGATATAGCGGCCGAGTCCTTGCGCTTTGACTTTCGCATTGCATTCGTGACACAGGGCACGGCCGCCGTTTTTAATGAAGCCCAAGTCGGCCAGCTCGACATGGCACGCCTCGCAGCGGAAGCAACTTGGATGCCAGTTCAGATTCATCGCCTTGATTACGCGGCCGATGACGAATTCGCCGCATTTGCCACAGCACGGCGCGAAGAGCACCTGGAAGTCGTGCTCGCAGTACTTGCGGCCTTCGAATTCGAAGAATGTGCCGTCCTTGAAGACTTGGAAGCATTGCGCGCACACGAAGCAGTCTTGATGCCAGAGCTCCCCAGTCGAGTTGACGATCTTCTCGTTGGATTCGAAGCCCTCCCCGCAGCGGGAACATAGCATGTTGTCGAACGACATCCCAGTCGTTATGCTGCGGAAGCCAATTAGTTAATTTCATTCTAATTTATAATTAGTGATAAAAGGCTAAAGGTGAGTTTAAACAAAAAACCGTTAAAATTCAGGGAAAATGAGAAGTTACTAGAAAAGTTACTAAAACCAATTTTGAATCACAAATTTTGTGACATTTTTGTGAATTGATAAAAACTAATAATTTCTTATAATTAGGTTTTAAACAAATGAAAAAGTTACCGAAAATGTTAATAATAAACCTTAATAATACTTAAAGTAACTGAAAAGTTTAAAAACTAAAAAAGAATGTTGTCAACAACTCGAAAAAGATGGTTACTGAAAGCCAAAAATCCCTAAACAACTTTTAAAATATAAAAATGGGCTAAAAAGCGAGATAAAAATTAGTAATTTATACATATTGTAGATAAAACGATTTACTAGTTACTAAGTAAAGAAAATTTAAGCAAAACACAAAAATTTGACAAAAATCAATGGTTTTAATTTCATCTGAGGTTTCAGGTAGATTTTTATTTTTAATTAGTAGTAATGTTAGATTAAAATACTTCTCGAGCAATTCATGCATTTGTCCCTTGCCACTTCTATCATTATTATCACTCCCAAATCCCTCATTGATGTTAACCCTCCGTGTATAGATAATACTAGCATTCAATGGTTGGAGATCAGGCACATCCGGTGATAAATCTGGGTTGGAACCACTTTGATTTTCACTCGGAAATTTATACATTTTCACTCCAGACAAAACTTAAAATATTTTCTCAAACAGAACTTAAATATTTTTTATTAACTTTCTGCTTTCGAGTAATTGAAACTCGTGAGTAAAGTTGTTTTATCTTATCAATTATTTAACTTACCATAAATACCACTTCCCCTTGTTAATACTTATTAAATATTTAACGATAATACAAAGATAAAGCTAAGCTAAGCAATACTATTGGTTGGTCTTCAACTAATAGATTAGATTAGATAAGAAATCGAGGAAGAAATATATAAAGAGAGTTTAGATCGCTTTGCGAAATTAGTTCATGCTGAAGATCAATCAGGAATCAACACGAGCAAAGCACAATTTAAAGCTATTTAGCTTACCCAGGCATAGGTGTTGGCGACATTTCGACTCTATATCTGTTTACAATAAATAAATGTAACTGATATTTACACTGACTTGACTAAATAAATAATTTCGCCCCAAACTATTACAAAATAGATAACTTCAGAATGATCAATAATGAGATACAGGTGAACTGAAAGCTTTTGACTATTTTTGCTGTTTGCAGTCGAGTCGAAATGTTGAACATGTGTTTACCTTGGAGTTTTCTCGCACTCCCACGAATCTCAAGAGTATTTTTTATTGTAACAACGCCCAATAAAATCTACAAACCAATGCAAATTAATGTTGATTGCACATACTAGATACTACATCTGACTGAAATTTACTAAAGTAAAGTAACTTTAGAAATTACTTAACCAATCAGTGTCTGCATACCATAAATAGATCAACATTTATAGATATAAAGTCAGTTCACGGACTATATTTGTTCTGTTTCTTTACATTTATGTTATTTTGGAAAAACTGTAAACATTTCTCTGAACGCAATTTTAAAACAAACAAAAAATGTGGTAGGGGAGCATAATCAGTGTGTAATACATCAATTTTAGAATTTTCTTTTCCAAAAAATGAACTTTTTAACGTGGACAACCTTTACAACTTTTGTTGGAGTTGTACGTTATAGCTGCGTTCGTTTATAATTAACAGTGCTGCTAATGCGACAAGTTTATAGTCTTGGAAAAATAAAATATCCAAACAAGCTTAAAAATCCGATATTTAAAAAATTAATTATCCAAACGACAATTATTGAAATTGTTAAAAAGGCGCACACTAAACATATTAAACAAACGCAACTTGAGTTTCACAGATTTCTGTTATGTAGTGCATCCTATGGATGAGGAGTAAAATGTATGCATATAACTTACAGCACTCGGTAATAAAAATGTGACATATTTAATAAAATCGGTAATCATATGACTCGAATGGGACTTGCTGTCATATGACTGCAGTTTGCAGTAGAAGCCGTAGCCAAAACTCTAGTGATAAGTGTTTGATCCATAAATAAAATGTTAAGTTACTTGCTTTATTTTAGTGCTATTATTTTTTCCGGTAAGTGATACTTCCCCACATACGATATTCATCTAATGATACAAATTATTTATTGACCCACTTCAGAAATTCTCAGTTCTCATCAAATTAAAATTTCATACACTTTTGGCCAAAAACGCCCAAATTGTAACGTTTCAAATTCTTGCAGCTTATGGAGCTGGCGAGTTCAGCATCTTAAGGCACCCTTCAAGCATTACCTTCAAGGGACATGACCACATCAAGCAAAGCTTACTGCCTGACGTCTATTCAGCTGCAGTTGGCTTTACTACTGAACAAGTAACTAATTTTCAGATTTTTATTAATTTAAGATTTTAGGGTACTAATAATTTTTAGATTAGGCTGAAATTTTTAACAACTCAATTAAAAGGCTTTTCAAATATTAACAAGAAGAATTTTAACAATTTTATGATTTTGCACCCTCTTATACGCAAAAATATTTTAAATTTGGGACTGCAGACAAATTTTTTTAAACATTTTAAAATCTTAGTAAATATTTACTGATTTGGCTGGAATTTTTCACATAACTCAATTATTAGGCTTTTCAACTATTAACAAAAAGATTAAACAAATTTTTTTGATTTTGCACCCTGTTAAACCCAAAATCTAAAAATATTTTGTAGTTAAAAATCTACAATTTTGCACTCTCTTTTAATTAAGCCATACACAAAAATTGTTATCAAATCCTTGGAAAAAAGTTTTTAAGAAAAAAAAATGTTTAGGATTCTAACTGGCAAGGCATGTTCCTCTCCGATCCATTCCACCTCTGCCGCTCAGTAGTAACAATCGCAATAGATGGCATCACAAACACGGGCCTAATGAAAGGCCACCATTTCCCGCTGAAAACCGACGAGGACGAAGCGACCACCTACGAGACAATGGCGAAGCGCATCAAGGACCACTACCCGAACCCGAACATGCGCAACGACGTCCGCGTGGTGCTCAGCAAAGGCCTGGACGAGGTCCAAGAAGTCGAAGCCTTCCTGGGCGTCAAGAACATCAAACCGATCAAGCCGAATTCCGGCGCGTTGAAGTTAATCGTCGACGAAGACAAGCAGTTCCTCGAAGAGATGTCGTTCCTGAACGCGCTGATCGAGAGCATTAAGAGCGCCACCTTGCGCGAGTCTCATGCCCCGCAACTCATCTGGTTCAAGGTGGACAGCCTGCATGCGGTGTCCGACTTGCACGGCGAGAATTCAACGGCGACGAAGGAGGCGAAGCATCTTTTGAACCAAGCGATCGAGGAGTTGGCCGAGGCGTACAGCAAGTTGTATGACGGGCAGGTGCTGATTAATGTCATTTGCAGTGATGCTAGTCATACGAGGAGAGTAAGGCGCGAAGTTGAAGGCAAGGCGGCGATTGATGTTTGGGCGCTGAACCGCGCGAAGAACTATTCGAGGAACTATCCGGTTATTTTCAATATAATCCTCTGGTTTGGGGTGGTCATGTTCTTTTCTTTGCTTGCAATTTGTATGTTTATTGGCTATATGGATCCTGGTCGTGATTCCATCATTTATAGGATGACTAGCACACGTATGAAGAAAGATATCTAGATTTGCAATTCAATTGTTTCATTTTTGTGTGCAACATTATTAAAAACATAGAAAAAGTCACTATTGTAGCAAAATAACATAATTAAAGTTAAAATTAAAATGTGCGCTTGCAACTTTCAAACCACGAAGTAAAAATTACCACAAATGTCGTACCATTCCATTTCTGTCTGTCTCTTAACATTTTTCGTGCACTTTGGAAAAATAAAAAATAATTGTACATAGAATTTACCATGAGTTTGAGATTGCGAAGTTTAGTTAAAGTTTTGTAATCGTATTGTTGTTATGTTATTCACTTGACTTAATAGATGGAGCTAAAAACTAACGAAATTTAATAATTATGCTTGAATTTGAAATTTACAAAAATGTTTCAATTACGTAATAATGATGATATGTAATTAGCGATTGTAGTTATTACTTACTACCTCTATTACTAAATAATTGTAGAGTAATAGAGTGTTACAAGTCAATGTCGTCATGTGAAGTTGTGAACTAAAAAATACCGATTGGATGTTGAACAAAATACAAAAAAATTGAAAAACGTCATTTATTTATTTGTGTCCCTCAAAACTTTTCAGTTGACTTTGTCTACACTTACAAATAACTCGTCTTAAACGACATTTGCATAGTAATTTTTTTATAATGTAGAAAATTTCCGAATTTTATTGCATTTCACATGTTTTGTCCGAATACGTTAATTAGTTAAATAAAATATGGAAATTGTCATGAATTTTCCGATCATTATCCGATATTTGTAATGCAATTAAATTGTACAATCATTTACTTTGCTAAAGTACGAAATTTCTGTTCATTTTTAACATCATAGAAAAAGAAAATACATATTGATAAGGCAGATACGGATTAATAACTAAGATATCACAATATCAATTGGCTTTTAGGGGATTTAATAATTGCAATGGTTTATTAATTTCATAATCTAAGAATTAAAAAAAATCATTTGAGAAAAAATAATTAAATTATGAAACATTAATAAAGAATGTATTTCTTAAATCTAAATGACATCCGATCTGATAAGAAAGAGTGATAGTGATGGAACTGATAAGAATCCAGATTTTTATAATTATTGCACCAATAAATTAAACTTATCAATCTGAATTGATATGAAATGACGCTACAATCAATTTATTTTTAGTGTTTGAACGCATTACAAATCGAGTAGGTACAAAATTATACAGTGGATGAGTTGAATGCGCAATTTAAAATTTAAATTTGCCATTGAAATCTGAAAATAGTGCTAGTAATATTTACGATTCAGATCTTGAAAGTATCAACCGTGAAAAATATTAAATTTGATTAGTCATTTATTATGTTTTGTGTTTTATCATTTTTTTCTCTTAAAAGCCGTTTGTGTTATTTCTATGATTAATTCATTACCATACAAATATTTACAATATTTACATTTTAATCAAAGTCGAACGTCCATAACGCATCGAAAACGACATGAAATGAAATTATCCGAACCGAATCATGAGGATTGAGGAACGTACATTGAACATTCGCTTTCGCTCCTCGTTTTCGTTCATTGTGATTTTATTCTATGATATTCGAAGTATGATATATTGTGATTCAATCGCGGTTTGTACTTACGTTACGTTTGTTCATTTTCGTTGAAATATGAAAATTCCCGATAGTTTCGTCTAGTCATCAACTCATCAATCGCCGTTAATACTAATTATTTGTAAATTTGTTTTCATTATTGTGAGATGTGAGTAGACATAACTAATTCAAATTAAAACATAATTATTATTCAATTATAAGTTAAAGGTGGAACATTTCCATCCATACTCCATACTCATCGGAATACTCATGATAGTAAACATCAAACATCGTTAAATTTGTAAGAAGTTCCGTTTGTACGTGCGTGCGTGTTCTGTTCATGCAAGTTCAATGCAACTATCAACTTTGCAAGTAAAATAAAACTGAAAGAAACCGCGCATAGTGAAAGTTTTAATTTATCTTGATACACCGGCTATAAGACAAGGAGTACAGAAAGAGTGAAATAAAAAATAATGAATAACAACAACAAATAACCGTAATACGAAAAAAGTTGATGACTTGCGCAAGTTTTTGGTCAGTTTAAAAATTGTTCGTGCGTTTACAAATTAAATTTCGTAGTTTTACTTAATATTTGATTGCTTACTTCATGACTGCTCAATTAATAAAAGATAAACCGAGAAAAACTCGTCGAAATTAAGACGTATTTCAAGAAAATCATGTAAGTGTTCATATAGATTAAAATGATTGTTAAAATTCCATTGAAGATTTTTAACGCCGAGTTAAAGCAGTTTATCATTATAATATTGTATACATTGAAAAAAAAAATTATCGTGACAAAAAGCATTTACACGACGGTTATTTGATAAATATTTAGTCCAATAAATTGAGTTAGTACCTAATTTTGAAAAATCAAATAATTTTATTAGGTATTTTATTGTTATTGATTTTATATGAGGGAACAGGGCAAACGACTCATTGTTTTGAATTGAAATTTAAAGTTGTAAATTGTGGTATAATAAGTGAGCTATAGTAAATAATTAATATCTGACCAATTTAGCCTTTTTGCTATTCGAAGTCAATACTTAACCCTTAACCTTCAGTGACTATAACTAAAAACTCGAAAAAGTTACTGACTCAGACCTATATTGTGTTGACATAAATCGATGACTTAACTTAAAATCATATTTCAATGTTTTCAAGAAAACCATAAAATGAAACATCTCTTATCCTTGAAAACAGATGCGTTTCATCAACTTCCCGTTTTCTCAACTCATTATTCTCAATTATTTATTTAGCTAAGAATCGTTCAAACAAATCAATGGCGCATCTTAACTATTACGTTCCGCATTTTACGTTTGTTTATCACTAATTCACTAATCAAGGCAAGTTCAATAGTACAAGTACACGCTTGTTTAATTTATAATTTAATTACAGATTATAATTACATATGCTTTATAAATAAATAATAGAATTCAATCCACGTGTATCCATTACGTTAGCTAATAGTTAATAAGTTGGTTTCATAAATTTAATTTGAAAAACCCGTTATAAACTCATGTTATAAACTTATAAATATATCAGCAGAAGGTTTATATTATGCATTCACAATTTAATTATAAAAGTATGTTAAAATAAATGAATCAATGTGATTATTGTTATTTTGGTTATAATGTTAACGATTAAAGCGCAATGTTTCTTATTAATAGTTGGAAGTTTTAATTATTTTCAGATTTTAGTCAACAACAACTCATCTCAGAGTCAATCAAAGCTCACATCTCGTGAAAAATATAAATGCGCGCAATCAAGTGCAAAATAAACCTTTTCAAATTGAAATTGCATAATTTCAAAGTGTTCAATTCAATAAATCAAACAACAATTTTACATTAAACAACCAAACACCAATGAAATAAATTATTACTTAAATAATAGTCAACAATATTCAATAGCAAGTATAATTTCATTATTTGATTCATTTGAATTAAAGTTTTAAATAAATAGTTGCAAGAACAGTTAAAAAATGGTTTCAGACTCGAAAACGGATTCAATTGTGCGAAAGTTATTCGGAACATTTAGTGTTTTATTAGTGCTAGTGATAATATGTCAGGGACAGGAAGATGATCCTGAATATATTAAAATCCAGTCTGAACTGGAGCTCATTCAATGGGATTTACAGGATGAATGCACTGACATGGCGCACAATGTTAAGAAGTTTTATATGAAGGAACCAACAGGATTACGAGATAAGGTAGGTACCCAAAAAACTTTTATTTTAAACATTTTTATTAAAACAAAAACAAGAACTAAAGTTTGTATAAATTACTAAAAATTTGGGTTTTTTAACTTGCGTTTTTTTATTTATTTTGTTTAAATTTCTCGATATTTCTTGTCAAATTTCTTGAAAGTTAATCTTGTCTTATCTCGATTTTTTTCATACTAAGCCTTGTGAACTGTTAGGGTTAGGTAAATTTATTTTCAGGTTAGCAATTTGTTTTATTCGCGATACGCCCTCTAGTGAGTAGCTCTAAACTCTAATAAAAGTACTTGTTTTTGGGGGAAAAAACCAACTCTTAAATATATCGATGAAGTTTTTATCAACTTCATCGTTTCTGAATGAAGTTTAATTTTAATTTATCAGTGATATAATGTTCTCTTGTGATGGTTTGTTTACAGATAAAAAGCGAAGTGGACCATGCGAATTTCCTGCGCACGCACGCGAACCGACTTAAGCAGTACTCCGATGTGCCTTACGATTTGCAACGCAATTGGACGTATTTTACCAAATGTGGTGATGTCCTACTCACTGAAGACGAATATAAAGCTGTATGAAATATTTAATTTGTTTACCAATAAAACTTATTAGTTTACTCACACGATATTTATTGGCTTGTTGCAGTTAAATGTGTTTGCTAACAAAAATCTAGAACTGAAACTCAACGATAAAATTGAAACAGTTGCAAACAAAACGTTGTTAAACAAACAAGGCAAGTTAATTTCTCGCTTTCTTTTGTCAATCATAATAATTTAATTTTTATCAAACTTAATTAACACTATTAAAGTTGTTTATTATTTTAGAAGTTTCGGATGCATTTGTTACATGTCGTAATAAATCACAACTTGAAGACATTTGGATAAAATGGGAAAATGGCGTGAAGCCTTTTAAAGAATGGTACGGCGATGCACTGAAGTTAACCAACAAAGCCGCCATTGCAAACGGTAAACTTACACAAAGCGCCCTCTAGTGACTAGCTCAGAATTCTAATTTTAATAAAAAACGCTATTTATTACCCCAAAATATAATCTTTTTCGACCCCTTTGTTAATTTTTAATAGAAAATTTGGTAAAAATTGATTTTTTTTGTGACAGATTGTGTAAATGTGGAAAACTATTGGGAACTGTTAACCGACATACCAAGCGGTTATGAACTGGGCCGCAACTTATACGAATCAATTAAACCGCTCTATGAAAAACTAACAAATTTCGTACGACTGCGCATCAATAAGCATTACAATACAACATTCGAGGAACATCTTCCAGGTTATTTTCTAGGTAACATAACCTAATCTGAGCCCTATTTTTTAAATTTATGAGATTTTTGCGAAAATCTTAGGAAGTTTCCTAGCTGATGATTGGTCCTACATCGCGGACATAATCCTACCTAATCCTCAACTGTATCATGATATCAGGGTCGAATTGGAAGCGCGGGAAATTTCAAATTTTTACAAATATGCTGGGAATTTCACCAAAAATCTGGGTTTTGGCGACTTAACCAATGAGGAATTTTTCAAACGAAGCGTTTTCTCCGCGGAAAGTTGCGATACTAAGATTTTGGACAACTGTGCTGAACAATATTCAAGGTATTAACAAAACCTACCCAAAAATAACTTTTTTATAATATTGGCTAATAATTGATTTTGTTTTGCTTTTTTTGCTAAATTTCAGTATATTAACCTGTAACCACACAACATTAAGCGAGTACTTCGACGCATTTGAAACTGTCATGCACATGGGCCTAACAAAAGTGAATTTTCACGCACGAGTGCGGCAAATGTTGCGTTTCTCGCCTGTTCTCGAAGCAATGTCATCAATGTCTTCACTGTTGAGTATCAACAGCATGTTGCAATACAAGATATTAGACAAGAATGTCTTCTCGGATGAAGTTAAGCGTGAAGATAATCGAATGACGGTGATGTTGTTGCTCGCTTTGCGCATTTTGCCGAAGATAGCTTACTATCACGCGATGGACGAGTTTAGATTAGAATGGTTAGGGTTGGAAAATCAGGACGATGTCGAGGCAGTTTTTCACGAATACAGGTTAGTGCACCAAATGTAACCCAACTTAACATTTCATAACCTATAAATTGAGCTATTATAAACCGACATAACCTCAAATATTTTACTTAAACCGAACTTAAACCTCAAATTACTTATTTGTAGGCAAAAAGTGCAGAAAATTGAGACGCCGCCAACACAAACATCGGAATTTCTGCGCGACGAACACATTTTATACAATCGTCCCTATTTGAGTAAACTGCTCGCGCAGTTCTTGCAATTTCAACTAATCGACTACTATCAAATAGATCTATTCGAAGACGGTGATATTTCCACCTTGTTTAATAAAGACACAACTTTCCGTGACTTTATCCTAAACATTCCGAACCGCGATTCAGAGGATTTGCTCAGTTTCTACTACAACATCGACGAAATCTCGGAATATCCCTTGCAATCGTTCTTTTCACCCTTGGAGGAATACTTGGACAATGCCCCATTGGAACAAGTGCCTTTTACGCTCAAGAAAGCCAAATATGTGAAACCTGCATCTACGACACCAGCACCAAAGACGAAGAAGCCCAAAACTAAACCAAACTCAAAAATTAACACCAATGTTAAAACGATTTCAAACAAAACACAAACAGAAAGTGATTCGGGCAACTTGCAACGTAAACTTCCGAATCAGAATCTGATAAGACACGTGGAAAGTGCCATAACCTCAAATTCTTCGGATGAGAATGCGAGGTTAGATAGAAATCAAGCACCTGTTGCATCTGCGAAGACACCGATTGGCATTTATATAGGTGCGGCGATTGTCGTTATCACTCTGGGTATCATTGGGGGCGGTTTTATCGCTCAACGACGACGCACTCAGCGCAACAATCGCCGGTATAACGCCTGAGTTTCATCATTTCAAAGAAAGAAAGTGATAAGGAAATGTTGCCTGAAAATGAAGGTACAAATGACAAAATGGCTGCCAAATATAGCGATAACGATAAATCTATATAGAAATATTTAAAACATATTAAGTAAGGTTAGGTGAATGTGTTATCTTCAAGTTTTTATTTATAACTTTGTCTTTGTTTGTAAATATTTCTTTTTATTTACCAAAAAGTAGATGTGATTAATTTATATGATTAAAATATTCAAAATTACAAAAAATCTATTAACCCAACTTTTATTGTGATAAACTATAACCTATAAAATGATATTTTTGATGCTAAGATTAAGAAGCAGGGGAAAATTTTAAATCATTATCATTGCCAAGTATTAAAGTAAAAGGAATATCATCGCCAAACGGATCAAAAGGATCATGTTCGGTTTTTCGCTTGTTAGGTTCCTCAAGGACTACAAGAGGGAAAGTACAAGATTTACAGGCATTCGCGTTGCATGCAGGCAACCAAATAAACAAGACTTTGTTCTCTGGGGTGCGTTCAAGAAAGGGAATTGTGTGGGTAAGGTAAAGGGAAAGGTAATGTCAGCTGACCGGGGAAAGTTTTCCTTTCCTGAACGAGTGTGGTAAAAACGAGGCAAATTAA
>JARJDT010024531.1:0-24169 GCA_030264655.1 Leptusa sp. GC000079 | reverse complement strand
TATTATCAAACATAACAAAAGAGTGTCATCGGCAACTGAACGTGCATTTAAAAATATAATCCTAATTAAATAAATGTTTTCAACTTACTTCTTGAATGTGGTCTCGTATTGCTTAATTTCCTTCCTGGTAAACTCGAAGAATTCAGTATAGACGTTAACGATTCGATATTTGACTTGCACTTCTTTGCCATTATCCAATGCGTCGTTAATTTCCTGCCGCCTCATCAAAACAGAAGAAAGTTCCGAATCTCCAGACATCTTTCAATATGTATTCAATAATGACACACTCAAAGTTTGACAAAATACAACCACGCAAATGACAAATGTTTACAAAATAAACTCGGCTTTTGTTTTCAATTTGATATTCGTAGGAACAAGTTTTGCGTCTGTTCGTCGTCTGTTGTTTGAGATGCGGGTGAGCACGTGTTGTCTTATCCACTAAGCAATTGCGTTCCCTCCAGTTGATGAAGCTATGAATTCTTATATCGTATTGTGTTTTGTAGTATTTTCTGGCGCGTATTTGACGCTAGCGCTAGTTTAAAACGAACGTACTGATAGTAAAAGCGTTCACGTCCAACGCGAGACTGCTTGAGACTGATTCAAATATAAATTCAGCGGCAAAACCAACCGAGGACCGTACTCAACGCAACAACACCGTCGACAGAAACAGAAGGTGGACGAGTGACGAGGACTCCTACTGCGACTCTGGGTCCAATTTACTTCCTTTTAAGACTCCGGCCCCCATCATTGACCACAAAATACGCCAAATACTTGGTTCTTGATGATTAATAATTGATTATCAACAAAAGCATTCTTTTCTTTAAATAATCATTCCATACAATTTTGGAACCGAAATAACCCGGGCTTCTGTAGTTGATAAGATAAGCATTACTAATGTTCCATGACTGTGTAAGCACTGTAAACATTTGATATGTTTGCTTTACCTATATGTAGAGTTCTACTAACGCAATTACAAAAATTAAATTGTTAAACGATTTAAATTTGTGAATCATTAAAGATAAGTTAAATCGCTTAATGCGTTGGAAATATTTATTGTTCCTATTTGTTCAATCAATTTGTCACTTCCATTGATTCATTTAACAATCGTTACATAAATGGTAAATCGGTAAATAGATTCGTTTTGTATGAGTTATGCAAAAAACGAATTGCAATACCAAAGCGATGCGATAAAAGTAAAAGGTGAAAGTGATTTTTACCGCAAAAATGTCACTTTGAATCTGAAATGGAAGAACCGGCTTGCATTTATTATTACTGCATCCAAAATAGGCATAGACAACGTTGTTATTATCTTGTGATCTTTATTTAATTACCATTAAGAGTTTTACATCTAAATTTGATACGTCAGCTCCGGAGATATGAATATCTACCGCAATGTTGAATCTATTACATATTGCACATTATACGACAACCTGACATGTTTAGAACTTTCGATACAAATACATCAGACAAGAGACAAGAGTTGCGAACCAAATAATAAAGTAAATGTGTGATAAACTATAGAACGATGTTTGTAAAAAGTATACGAAAGTGAAATTAATGCAAGCGCGAATTGAATTGAATTGAGAATTTTCAATTTAAATTCGCGTTGGTTCTCAAATCTTGTTAATAATATTCCCATAACACTTACTACAACAATAAAAGAAGTTAAGTAATAAGTTACGTTTTTGTTTATTTGTTATAATCGTAGTTGTCATTAGTAATTAAACTGGGAGAACCACTCCAATAATGTCGTCCATGTCGCTTCACGTTACACCAAAGACGGAATGTCAAGAAATAAATAGTTTCCACCCCTGAAAGGAAAGAGAATCCGATGAAGAGCCCCAAAAGCCCTCCACAATTTGCCAAAAAGTCCGTCAAACCATATAACTCATTACGAGTTGAAGTAATAAATTGCATTTCTTTGAAAAATATTGTTAATCGTGTCATTTGTATACTAAAAGCAAGGGTAGAGAAAGAGCATGCTATAGTTTATAAATCAGATCGCAAAGCAAATGTTACCCTGGATATTCCGATGCATTGGCTTTATATGCTTGATAAACAGCAAGCCAATTAAAATCAGCTTGTGACATTTCGGCATTATAGCTAAGAGAAGTACATGCAGGAAGGCAATCACATTCGAGATTTCCTAGCTCGTCAGAATCATTTGCTGGTTTATCGAATGAAGAAATACCTTTAGTGACTTGTCTCGCTAACAAATCGGCTAGAAACGAAATTATTTATAGGATTTCCCTCCTATGGATTGTTATAATATTGAGAGGCTTACTTCGTGCGTCTTGCATGCATATAATTTTGTGGCCTGCGCAAATTGGAGTCGATTCATCATCTGGAACACAGGCAACGTTTGTTTGCATTCGAATGTATACTTTGTCTCATTGTTTAGAATACTTACGTGGCATATTGTAAGCAACACATCCGCACATTTTCAGTGTGAAATTCGTCAAGCATTCCACTTCGCAATTCTGCTGCGTGTAATTCTTATAAAAGCGCAAATCCCGTTCCGATGCAAAGTAGCATTGTCTTCGATGCGGATCGTAATCACGCAGACTGTCCGACGTGGTCATCATATCGGGTTTCACTGTGACAACGACTTCTTGGTTCAAAGGCGCTCGGAAATATTGCGTTGCTACTCGGGGTACTTCACCAGGATGATGCAATAAAATCTGAATTAATAATTATTAGAAATTGCAAGTTCTGAAAAAAAATAAGAAGTGTACTTTGAATCCTTGTACAGGTCCTTTGCAAATATAATCCAAATCTTGAGAGAAAGCACGCATTAACATAGATAATCCAGCGCCTTGTCCTGAAGACATAGCCCGTCTTGGAAAAGTATCCTTGCCAGCATCTTTCAAATAGCCGTTTTCTAATGTCCAGCCATGTCTATCATAATTATGTTGAAGAAAATCTCGATTATGGTAAACTTCGTTCGTGTAAATATCATCGCGATCCAACATATTAAAAGTATAACAAACTCCTTCTTCAGTTAAAACTGAAGTGAATAAATTAGTGCATGATTCATTCAGATTCGCCCACTTGCAGGTCCAAAGGACTTCCTCAAATTGCGGTGCGACTGTTGCCAGAAAATCTATAGTGCTATAGTCAGTTGTATCATTACCTTCGTGATACAAATGATTATCACATACGAGAGCAATTTTTTGAAATTTCTGTATCCTATTAAAAAATAATTTTAAAACAAATCGTCGAATTACTGGATTTTTCTTACTCATCAGCAGTCATGGTATTGTTTTCGTCTGTTATCTTATGAAAGAAATCAGTAAAGTTATATACTCTTTGGCGAGTCTTGGTTTCTGGACAAATCGTCACTGCAGGAAACGGAATTTGCCACACTGGGGTTGGACTTTGGGCGAAACTTACAATAACAGGACTACTGTCCCATTTGTTATAAGTTTTCAAAATTAGAGCAACGCAAAGATATAGGGAACAAGCAAAAACCAAAAACCACCATATTCTATGTAAACAAACTTATTAAGTAATTATGTAGTTATTGGTAATACTGTTGTATACCTTTCAAAAATATTTCGTCTCTTTTCACCCAAATAACGCACCCCATGCAGGCTCGTATTTTCCGTATATTCCGTAACATAGTTTCCGAAATTTTTAATGAATCCTGGATGTTTTTTCGTTGATTTATTTTTTCGTTGAATGGGAAACTGTGTCCTGTTTTCTTCAATATCTTTCTCTTTGTCCTTGTAATCGCTGGTGATATTCGAATGTTTCTCTTCGGAATCCATGGTTGACACACTTTTGCTGCTTTGTAAACAGAAAATTATTGAACTTTAAAGTATTATTCTGTTTGTTTCTTCCTTTTATAGGAGTATGACATGATGATAGAGTGTTGAAGGGTTGGGTTATAATTCCCACTATGATTCTTTAATAAATAACTTGAAAACGAACAGCAAGGCAAGCCTTTTTGATCAAACATTAGAGAATAAATGTCCAATATAAAAGTGTTATTAACTGTCGACTATCCCGGTTTTCCGAAAATCCCAAAGGCATAAGCATAACCAACCTATTTATTCCCTACGCAATATTACACGCTTTCTGTGCTTCAGTGCATGAGAGGGATGTAGTTATTAATTGCCAATGTTTATTGTTGTTTTGTTTTAATTAATTATCTATCGCTGCTTTCAAATCGCTTATTTTCCTTCTTCAATCATGTTAATTATGATGTAAAAACGTAAAAGTTTCAAATTGCAGCCATGTTTATTAATGTGCAGGCGCCGGGTAACCGGTATTTACAATTCGCTAATATATTAACTCTTTTCGCTTTCCTCTTCTCTTTAAAAAGCAATCGTAATGAAAAAATAGCTAAGAGATATGTATGATTGCAGACTTTTTGAATGACGCAATCATTTCAAATTCAATCACATCACAATTATCAATAATGTGTATAAGGAGTATCTAATGAAAATTGAGGGAAGTTCAATTCTGAATCTATTCCAATAAAAACTAATATGTGAAGCTTTAGAAGTAATCTTTTCAAAAATTAAATAACACATAAGGTGTTCTATTTGAAAAAAATAAGTTTTTCCGGTATATGTGGAAATGCTGGGATGGTAAAAGTATTTTAGATAGAAAGACCTTAACCAACAATATGGTATCTTTAATTTTTTTTTCAAATAATTAAATTTTTTAGTTTTAGTGAACAGTTAGGAAATCACACCCTGAATAAGTGTTACTATCTGTATACAATACCGGTTTTCAAATATCCCAAAGTCATCATAAACATGCTATGCTTTAATATATTTGAAGGATGTTGTTTAGATTTAAATAATTAAGTATGCATTTTATTTTCCACATTGTTTATTATGCTTCTTCATCAGTATTACATAATTAAGATATATTAATGGGTAAAAGTTTAATACATTAATTACTCCTTATTAATTAAAAGTCATCGCCTAATTAAGTATTTTATATCCTTATAATAAGTAGAACACACAATGTATAGGTAAATTGAATTATAATAATAATTGAATATAGATTATGTATTACATATGCAATAAGTGATAATGTGAAGGCGCCGAGCAACCGGTAATTACTATTCGCCCATATTTAAACGCTTCTTCGCTTTGTTCTTCATATTACAAAGCAAACGCAATGAAAGAAAATAAATTATTTCCACCAATGATATAAACGAAAATCCAGTAAACAATCCCAGCAGACCGCCGCAACTTGCCAAGAAATCAATATGCCCATAAAGCTCGTCGCGTTCGGACGCAATGAATTGCATGTCCTTGAAGAACAGAACGACCCTAGAAAGGTGCGCTTTTCGCGTGCCATTTACAACATTCGCCGCAACGAAATTGTAAGGATCCTTCAAGCCCAAGTAGTGTGGCACCCAGTCCCAGTCCGACTGAGATGTCTCCACGCTGTAACTGAGAGATGTGCATGACTGCAAACAATTGCAATTCACTCGTTTCTTCCGCGTAACTGTCTGATTTTTCGCACTGGGTTTAGCAAGTGATTCGGTTGCATCCTTAATAACTGTAATAAATGATGCGAGTGAGTCATTGCTACCTTTTTCTGCTTCTTCCTTGATTTCCTTGAGTTGAAAATCGATTTCTTTACTCAGGAGAGCTTTTTCAGCGGCTTTCATGCAATCTAGGTTTACTGGACCACATATAGGTGTATCCTTAGATCCTTAAAAGAAAAACGCTCATGAAATGCGCTTGATTATTTAAACTCGGATTGGTTACTTGGCATGTGAAAAGCCACACATTTGCATCGGTGCTTCGTATAATTGGCTAAACATTCAATTTCGCAGTTTTGTTGCGTGTAAACTTTGAAGAATTTTAGTTGGCGTTCATTTGGGAAATAGCACTGGCGTTTTATTGGTGGGTAAGTACGCAGTTCTTCCGAAGTTGTCATCATTTCAGGCTTAATTGCAGCAAGGACGGCTTGGTTCAACGGCACCCAGAAATACTGTTGACTTATACGAGGACTTTCCGCAGGATGATGTAATAAAACCTGCCAAGAATAAGCATGATAATTCGATCAGTAATCATTAATAATGACGCTGAGTGCATACTTTGTATCCTTGCAGTGCATCGCCACAAATATAGTCCAAATCATTATCGTATGCTACCAAAGTTAGGTCCATACCGTTTTTGGCACCTGAAAATAAAGCACGGCGTGGATATGTGTCCTGTTTTACGTTCTTCCCATAACCTTCTTCTAAAGACCAACCAACGGAATGATTTTGGTGTACCGTTTCGTTGCTAAGCGAAATATCGTCGTTGAACAATTCCTCCCCGTTTAACATATTGAAAGTGTAACATATTCCTGTATCAGTTAGTATTGGAATGAAGTCATCTTGGCAGTCACCTGTGCCCATCCAACGACACTTAATTGTCATGTTATCAAATGAAGGCGCAATCTACAAAGGACATTTTTTTGAATAATGAGGCAACATTTTAAGACTCAACGATACCTTGCGAAAGAAGCTTAGTATGTCTTCATCAACGGTTCTTCTTTTAAGAACATTGATGAGTCTTCGTGGCTTGCATATCATCGAAATGTAATTGAGTTCAAGTTTTCTACAAAAAATAAATGATTATTCATTTTATTAATTAATAAAATTTAACAAAAAGTACTCCGTTTCATTTAGTGCATCGTAGCCTCGTAGATACAACTCGGTAAAATTAAATTGGGTTTGGCGGCTTTTAGTTTCTGGACAAATTGTTACAGCAGGGAATGGTATTTGCCAAATTGGCGTTTGTTTCGTCGCAAAACTTACAATCACTGGGGATCGATCCCATTTATAATAAGTTTGAATGATCAAATAGGTGCAAATGCACACAGAAACGAAGATTGTTATAAACCACCAAAGTCTGAAAATCATTTTTGAATTAAAATGGCCAATACCGTCAACGTCTTTGTATACTTCTCCAAACAACTTCTTTTCTGTTCTCCCAAGTAACGAAATCCATGAATACTTGTTGCATCGCAGTATTCAGTGAAATAGTTACTCATTCGCTTTCTGTCCTTTTTGGACAGTTTTCTGGTGCGTTTTTTCTGTGGCTCTTCCATATTAACTTCGGAATAATCAATGGTTAAAATAATTTCAAATGACTTCTAACGGCTTTTATAGACCTTTCAGCAACAAAAGAAACTTTTCGAATGACGCAATCACCTTAAACGGATCTTGTTTATACGGAAGTTGATGATGGGAAATGCAAAAGAGATGCGTGCTCTAAAAATGAGTTTTAATCTAATAAAAATTTTCTTCAATACAGGATGTTACACAAACCCAAATCAACAATTTTAAATTTGATTTTGCTTGACAATCCAATTATCTAAGCTAAGCTTTAAAATAAATTAAATTAAATTTATTAGACAAGTGCAAATTACTATGCAAATTATTGCATTATTTCTAAATACAATTGTATATGGGTAACTATAAATGCTTCCAGTGAAGGAATTAACGCGAATAAATGGCAAGAGCCCCAGTAAACTCAATTTTCATAATTAAAACGTGAAATATAGGTGTGTCGTTAATGATACATGAGGGGGTTGTTTTCCTTATCTAGTTTATCACATTTGCAGTATCGTAGGTTTGTCATTGTTAATGAGTCATTTGATATGTACATTACATTAGTAGCCATCAGCATATTGTAGGATTTGCTTTAGAAATTTAAATTAGGTAATAATCTGTAGATTAAAGAAATTAAATTCGAATCTTACTGCTTTACTATAGGCAACTCAAATTACAAGAAAATGGCGCCATAAAACAGTTTGTAGTTTCAATGGCAGAGGTCGCAGTGCGTGTTAACTTGCCTATTTTGAAAAGCAGGAATACGGTAATGGTCTATTATTTTTTAATATCAACCACCACCTACATTATGGGAAATCAAAGAAAGGAAGATCTAAATTGTTGATTTTAAAATTATTCATCATATAAAATTATGAGTCCTTCATCAAATTGACTTTTGAATAAATTGAACGTTCCGTTTATTTGAAATTTGAATTGCTAAAATTTTTTTGACTTATTTGATTTAAAAAAAACATGCATTAATTTATTTAAAAAATGACTATTTGATATTGATTGCTTGAATTGAAATTGAAACTTGTTTTCTTCTTATAAGGTTCTTCTTGCACGGATTCCTCTTGTCCTCAGATTGCTGAAATATTTAAAAACCCTGAAATTGTCAAAGTTGGAACAACAATAAAATAAATTGAAAACATTGAAATAAGTTTTAGATAACCATTATATTTCATTTGTTAAAAAATAATATTCTATGCATCTTGTATCACAGTTATGCTTGCAATACATTTCATTTCAAATACAATGTCCAGTTTGTGAAATATTTACATTATTTCTTGCTTGAACTCTCAAACTCATCTTTAATTTACAAACATCACAGGTACACCAACTCAACTTGAAATTGAACAAATTCCATCGAGCCTGAATTATCACAAAATACTAACTAACTATAACCTAATTAAAGCTTAATACGATTTAAAACTTCCAATGATTACAAAATATTTGCAATTGAGATCAGAGCCTCTTTGAATTTAAAGTTAAAGTTTACGTTTGAACTTGATTTAATTCTAATAAAGCAATTGAGCAAAATTTGATTGAAGACTCAATTGAATTGAAGTAATAAGCAGTCTTCGTTTCTTCTCTTGAACAGTTTGATTATGGATTGCATTTACCATGGTCGCCAGACAGGCTCGCTTTTTGGCGCAACTTTGAGGAGTCCGGCGGTGGAGCAGTCCATCGGTTGTGTTGGCGATGGTGCTTGACGCGAACTTGTGGATGAAGCGGGCGTCAATGGCATGGCGTAAACTTCAGGTGTAGGTGTACCAGGTGGTGTGTATTGAGTTTGGCTGACTTGGATCATCAACGGTGACACTTTGTCCATTTCGTTGAGGCGGTGTCCCAAGTGGGTCATCAGTTTGGTGCCCAGATTGACATCGACGCCAGGCACGGAAGCCAAGCATCTTGACACTTCATTGGCACAATGCGTGTAGCCGGCACGGAAGCGATCCGCATCGATAACGGGATTTGCGGACAAGCGTTGCTGCCGGCGCAGCTTATGCAAGTGGCGCACGGTGAGTTCGAGGATATCAGCCTTTTCCAGCTTGGAGACGTTTTCGCCTTCGCTTTGGAGCGCGGTTACCATGAGGTCCTTGAGCTCGTCCAGGCAGCGATTAATCCTGGCACGGCGTTTGCGTTCCAGCAATGGCTTCATCACTTTGCGGTACTGGTAGGTGCGCGAAACGGGTTGAGCTTCCATTTTCACTTTTTGGTATTAATTGAGAACTTGGGTGGAAAACTGCGAAAGCACTTCGAGGAGCGAGTCGTACTACGTAAATGTTAAGGCACAGAAAGGCACACGATGCGTACTTCGCAAGAGCAAGTCTTCGAATGATGGCTGCAGAGTGGAAGTGGAAGCTTATATACTCCTCCAGGTGCCCGACAGCCCGACAGCCGACAGCCTGACACACGCTCGCCAGGAACCCCTCGGATGCCCCGCTGCACTTATCGGCCGCACTCTAAGCATGCTGAACTGAACGCTGGACTATTCGTTCGGATCGTGGGAAACTCAGAAGCTTCGGCGTTCCCACAGTTAAGCCACCTGTGAGCGTCCGCAGCTCGTGCAGCTGCCTTTCTATATCCTTCTCGCTTCGACCGTTAACTATCCTTCGCCAACGCTAGCGCGCTCACTCCAACCAGCACTTATTTCAATAAACTATCGTCGTTTACGAGATAATCTAACCCACATTATTAGAGCTCGTGCGTGGTCCGTGCTCGAACACGTTCCCATCTATAACACAATACTAACTGAGATCTACATACAGAGATCATTCAAAACCGCTCTCCATCTCGCTTCCTGCCACAATCTCCCAGATGAGGATGTTTCATATTGTCGAATGCATTTTGAAATGCCATTAGAAAATGAGTTAGTAGAATGAGACGCGCGAGCCTTTGCTGAATTGACTTGACTCTGACTCCAGAGCCACAGAGCTTGAGGCGAGGCGTCAATTATCTTTTTTTATGAACGAAACAAACAGCGCAACATTGACGACTTGAGCGTTTAGTATGACAATTAGTCTTTTATATTTACTTGTTTAAATTGATCTCTGGCACTGGATTAGTCATAATAAACAAATGAGCCATCCTACAGCAATAGTAAATAGACTTGACCAGTGACCACTACTTTGGTTACAACTAAACCATTTCTAACAGTGCCTCGCACACTATGTGCACACATTGCGTAATGAAGTTAACTAATACTGATCTAGACTAAACCATAAAAGGCGATGCATATTTAGGACAAATTACGCATTTTTGGTTTTGATCATGATTAATTGGCCGATTTCTTCACATTTTTCAAAAATTCTTATATAATTATCGCGTTTTCGGATAATTTATTGTATTAAGCCAAGCTAGTGATTCGAAAACGAATCAAATTGAATAAAAACCCAACTTAATATGTTTTTCTATCAGTGTAGGTATATAGTGTAGATAACTGCAATTATACACTCAATCACATTCATTTTTCAAGCATACCGTGTACTGTTGCTCTTTCGTGTTGTTGTTTTTGTTATAGCAGCTCTTTCATATCTTAGATCCTGGAGCGCAATTCGAAGAGCTTATAAACAACAATTATTAATGATTTTTAACTTCCTGTTGTTAAACTGTAACCACATACACAAGCTTCTTAACTTCTTATACCGAGATAACTCGTTTTTTTTCTGACGTGGTGTTTACTCTCTTCGTTGAATGCATTGGTCCTATGCAACTCGCTCACTTCGTGCAGGAATCTTATGAAAGAGTGTTTGCGTCGCGAGCGACTTGGTTTCGGACTTGTGGGAAAATTGAGCAGGTGCTTTGATTCAGAAATTCCGCAACTTCGTTTCGTTTCGTTTGCATCAAGTTTCAACTTGCGTCTTAGCCGGCCGCTCACGTATGCAAACAAAATAAAATCAAGCAAATGTTGGAAAATTTAATGAAAGACATAAGGCATTGGTATAAATAAGTAATAAGCCAATAAATGCTAAAGAGTTGCAGGAGTTGCGTATGCAAAGTCAGAGCCTCAGACTGCGAGTGAGAAGAGGCGTCAGGATGCAGAAATGCAGAGATAATCAGGCGACGTTATTAAACGATTGCTATGTTGATTGCTTGATTATGTTAATAGCAATCGGTTATAATATTAATACAAGATGAGTTCGGAGGATTGAAATAATAAAGACTTTTGAGATTGCCGGGCTTTAATTGCTTGTCCTGTTATAAATGTTATAAATTTGCATTTCGTCCTTTATACAAAGATAATAAACTAGTAGTTTTAATTCTATTAAAATGTGACATCACAGGATTAAGAACAAAAAGAAAACGAGTGACTCAATAAATGTAATTCCAGATTCACATTCTCGATTTCTTCGTTCTAATTTGAATGCATAATTATATTGTTGATTAATACTTCACAGCTCTCACTCTGGAGACTACCATGGTATAATTTTATGAGTGCAACGGAACGTAAGTACACACGTGAACGTGAAACTGATGCAATGGTGTCTGTGTGTAAGCTGCGGATAATGTTATTATGAATAGATTGCGATGGTTATTTTTTATTTGTAAAGGTGATGTTGTGTGAGGCGAAGCGAGGCGAGGCCCAGTCAACGTTTTATGCGATCGCATCGACGTCGCTACGTTAGTGTGAGTGCGCATTGAATCTCGTTGCGTTGAATTGTGAGGCAAGCGAGCGTAGCACGTGCTCGGCTCGTTCTCGCTTGTTCGGGCGTTTGGGTTCCCACGTTCCCACGGTAGTAAAGGAACGCTTTTTCTATTCAACTGCAGAATGCCTTCAGGCTTTTATCATCGAACATAATCTTACACGGTATACAATCGCCGGTGCTCTCTCTTGTCGCGATCGACGGCGACTCGTCGTCCTGCTCGCACTCCACGACACGTCAACGTTGCGCGTTCGCGTTTACATTAAGAAGTCGTATAACGTATAAGAATAAGTATAATTTAGAAATATAAGGACGAATGCGGCAACTGATGTAGTCGTACTTAAAGACTAAAAGGCGTCTTTATCTTTCATCCGTCGCACGTACTTTCAACTCTCTACACTGAGCACTGCACAGCAACAATCAATGGACTTCTTGAATGCTGATCGGATAGGAGACTGCACTGTTTTAAAGTTCGCAGCCCTACAGACAGAACGCGAATAAAATGCTGCAATCAACAGATCAACAATAATCAGAAAACTAAAATCAGCTCTCTAATCGTACATTGCAAAAACAACTTGTATCGAAAAGTGCGCGAAGAGTCTTTCTTGCCTATACACCCTGTATTACATCATTGTTTAGCATTTCTACACGATTCCGATTGCATTTAATCTGCCTGAGTTTGACTTCTTTTTGCCTTATCGCCCTTATCCATCTTAAGTTGCAGATAACATTTATTATATAACATTTATTATTATTACATGTTTCATGATTAAATAGAGAATGCCATAGGTAAAATATGCTTTGTTATGAACATTTTGCGTTATCTGCACCCGTAAAGCCATAAAGACATGTTATTGGTTTACGTGTGCATAGCACACGAATCTCAAAGCGAAGCGTGTGTTTTCCGTCTTTCAATATTTATATAGATAGCAACCCTATTTTAATATTTTCGTTCTTCGTGTGCTCTTAACAGTCTTAACAGAAGAGAAGCATGCGTCTTTTTGTCCAATCCCAAATCAATTGGGCCATTATAATGCAAGAAGCAACACAAATGCGATGTGTGTTTCCCTCTAGAGAAAAAATAGCGTGAGAACGTCTTTCCCACGACTTCCACCATCACCAATATCAAGGGTCTACTTATTTCCTTGCACCTTTGATTCCGATTCCCTTTCAATAATCAGGCATATGAGACACTCCATCCTTCTCTAACTGCAGGAACAGATGCCGCGCTTGTCTATCGTGAGACTCGGAATCGCCGTGAGGCATTGCTCAGTGGGCCATTCAATTTGTGCTAAACAGCCCTTAACAACCCCCTAACACACATATGCACGTCGTGTGTCTCTTTCTAGTCTCTTTGACTCTATGGTGTTGAGATGTAGTTTACCACTACATCTAATTTCACCTACTACACATGCCTTGCATGTGAATGTGTTGAGGCAAAGTGTGTTTAAAAAAAAGACGACATATGGCCAACGCGTATCGATACAAGCAATGCAAAGTCTTATGCGTGGGAAACCGGAGCAGAACGTAAGTACCGAAAATCTGTCCGTAATTCCATAATGCAACCTAAAACGGACCCACAAGATAAAAAAAATAAACAACCGTACGTATAGCGTGTGCACCGCTCACTTCTCTTCGTCGATATCTGTCTCTCTATCTTCAACTTTTTTCTTTCATTTCTATCCGTTATTTCACTTTCAATAACTGGAACATGAAAAGGGGGAAATAAATTCAAGAAAAGAAAAGTTACTATAAAAGAAACTAGGGGAGAAAAAGAAATTTCAAAGAAAGAAAGAAAGAAATCTTCTAATTCCAAGTCGAAGCACCGAGGGACAAAGATTTAAATCTAAAAGGAAAAGGGGACAAATGAATTGCTGACCACGTGTGTTTTCATAAAATTTTCATACAAATATGAATTTCGTGCAATGCGTGTGCCCATGGCCTTGTTCTTGCACCCCTTAGTTTTTAAACCCAGCTAACTATTCACAAACTTGAGCGTGCAGTTTCTATTTCTTTGTCACGTTCCCTGTTAATTTTTCCTACAAAATAAATGAGACTTGAGGGACCTCCTAGGGCAGGAAATGTCAAGTGCACACTGAGCATAGCAAAAAATACAATTTTGTAATAGGAAAAAGTCAAAACGTGTCAAGCACGCGGACGAAATATATACATTAAGAGACTTATTTTGTAAAAAAATAGAATTAATTAATCTTGTTCTTGTAAATGATATGATTAATTTGCTCTGTTAATCTTTTATTGTTTACTAATGATTGTTGATCGATTCATTGTTGATCAATAATTTGTCTTTCATTAACTAACAGAAAGAAATAAATCGGAACATAAAGCTATAGATGGACATAATGTACATACGAAAAAGCAATCATAAGCTGTGGTGTGTGAGGTAAGAGAAGTAAATAAATACGGCAATCTCGTGTCGAACACGTGCAATCGTTAAATACGTGCACTGCGTACTTATAATATGTATACTTTACATTTGCGTTTACGTGCGCGCAGCGAAGCGTGTCTTGTCTCAGCGCTCCGTTCCCACGGTTTCCACCACCTTTACTTAACTCCATTTACATTATACTTATGTAGACACACATGCTACATGCTATGCTATATCTATATGTGTTTTATGCTTGGTTTCTAGCTAACAGATTCAAATCAAATACCTTTTCTATTCTTGTTTCATGTTTCACATCCTCTAACGTTCTCACTTCTTTGCGCTTGCTTTACTCCTTACTTAAGCTAAATATACTTATGCAAACAAATAAACACAACCCACACACATGCAGACAAATTATACAACAAATAAAAAGTAATAAGATTATTATTATTTTAATTTGTTAATCCTTTTAGTCTTTAATTTCAATTCTTTTGAAAAATTGGCAAGCGTTGATGACTCGGTCTCGGTCTCTTTGGTCGATTATGCTACTTAAGTCACTTTGTGACATCGTTGTTTAGCGAGCAGCGATGTATACATCCGCGACATAAAATACGCCAAGGCTTCATCTTCATAGTCGCCGTTGTCGTTGTTGCTCTGTGACTTGTTGTCCATTTACCAGTTTACGTTTACTCGTTACTTTACGCATAAACGTAGTAACATTTTATTGGTTCTTGTTCTCGCTTGGAGTACAGCTACGCTTCATTCAACTTTCAAGTAACTCAATCGAGGTCCTTAATAATCCTTGTTCCATGTTCATTTATCCGAAGTGACGAGTCGCATTAAATAATTGTAAAGAAAATTACGATGACAAGACATTGATGCGTAAATGCGTAATTTAAAACCGACGTGAAGACATGAGACGACGCGACGCAAAGTAAACTAATCCGTTGATGCTGGTAGAATTGTTTTCCGTCAAATCTTTTCAATTTGGTTTGTTAATAAAGCAGCTATTAGCGTTGTGTGCTCAACAGTGCATTCATTCAACGAGTTAACTACAAGGAACACGAAAGTATTGTTGAAAAGAATTCGTCTACGTTATGAAGTATGAACGTACGCCACGATGTAGATGTAAAAAGATAATAAGTAAAGATGAGAAGACAAGAACAACGGTACGCGAGAACAGGAGAGGAGGTGAAAGGTCGTCACGAGCCATGCCACTGACTGAAGACTGAGCCGGCGAACAGCGAATCGTCGTGAAACGTTCGCCTCAACGCTCAACATACTTATTTGTTTGTAATTTAATGCCTCATAAAGTACAAACACAAACACAGAGAGATGCGTAAACCTGGAGACTCCAATAAGCGAATGGGACACAATCTGGAGAGGCAAATCAAACGGAAACCGCTTTAACACATTTCAAATAAGTAATAAGTATATTTTAACGAACAAGGAAATGCCATTTAATTGGCACAAAATAATTAAGCAGATTAATGCAAATTGAACATAACATATTGTATGAAGAAAAAAAGTCATTGCGTGAAAAACGCATAAATAAACGTGAATGCCCCGATTTAAAAGCGATCATATTACATTCGCTTCTTATTGCATTGAATTATTATCTTCATCCTTCGTCCTCGTCAACTCTTTTGTGTCATTCGTCTCATTTTAGCGCTGAGCTCTGCGCTGAGCGCTTGTTGCGTACTGTTATTTCTTTTCGTGTCGAATAAATAGCGGGCCACTTATGTATCTGCATGTGTGTGT
This sequence comes from Leptusa sp. GC000079, assembly GCA_030264655.1. NCBI lineage: Eukaryota > Metazoa > Arthropoda > Insecta > Coleoptera > Staphylinidae > Leptusa > Leptusa sp. GC000079. The sequence continues at coordinate 8,304 of JARJDT010024531.1, read as the reverse complement.
ATCATTTCACATATTTAATACTTTATATGGGGCCCTTTTTATTTCGTATGGCATAAGCAATGCACATCCCAACATCTCATCGCATTTCGGAGCGCAAACGCAACATCTGCCTTTATTTCCCACGTTTTCGAGCGCATCAAGCGAAACACGTGTTCAGCTCGCTTCGCTCCGCGTCTCTTCCCTACCATCTTCCATGCGAGCTCGCTCACGAGCATATTCTGTATAGTGCATTACTGCATTGCTATTGAGTATACAGTATAGCAATGTGAGCTCGAGCCACGCATGTGACGAGCGCACGACTGAAACGCGCCAAACCAAACTTCTTCACCATGCGGTTGAAGCGACAAGCGACTACCATGGGAGTTCGTTTTTTTCACAATTTTTCCATATTTGATTCTCGATTGCCATTCATATTGTTTCCGAATATGCAAATGGTGTGTTTGCGTTGGAATGCCTTTTGTTTTGTTTGATTTCGATTGTTGATATAATATGAAGTCATTTTCCAAGTGGTGCTGACTTGAATATGAAATGCGCGCCAAGAGTGCCGGTGCAACCGGACCACGTGCGTTGTTTTTAGGGAAGGTTAGGAGCGTGAGAAAGAATTCAGCGCGTCGAAAACGTCGGATGAACATGTGCTACGCGCGAACGTATGGCGCATATTAAGCAAACAAACCGACCGATTCGTTTACCACCAAAACCAAACCATCATCAAAATAGGGTGCACATTGCACATGCACAGATATATTGACGCACATGTGTGGATTGGTTTCTAAATTGGCATCAATGCTTATTAAGGGCTGCTATACTCTAAGCATGATTGTTAATCAAATTCAAACCTCTGCAGAATACATTTAAATTTGAAGATTGAAAAGATTGAAGCTGAGGGTCTGTGCGTTGGGCAATAAACACTTGTCGTGCATAAATTAAACACCTGCGTTTTGGAAATTTTCTCACGTTTCTTTGCAACTTTTACAAAAATAAATAAAAGAGAATACACTTTACATATTTATCCCTAGGCCAAGGTGTAATTCAAAACTTTGGGGTTACACAATACACTTGTCCTTAAACTATGAGGGTTGTAATAATTGTAAACGCGACAGGTAGGTTTTTACAACAATCTCTACACTGCATCACATGAAAAATCAGTTTAAAATAGGGGAATAAAAACGAACAGGTACTTACACGATTTATGCCCCCGTAATGCACCTAGGTGTCCAACCGTCCCCTAACTATTATCAAACAACCCCCTAAAGTGTCTACATGCGTCAAGACTGAAATTTATAATTAAATTTCTGTTTTATTGACTTTTTGTTGCTGAAATTTGAAATTTTGACTGTTGAAAATGACATTGTAGCAATGCATACATCAAACATACCAAGCTCTAGCAAGATTTTTAAGTGCTGCGCCAAATTAACGGAAATCCCTTGCTTGGAAATCTTCGCTCATGAAAACATATATTCCCTTAATTGGAATTAATAGCTTTGAACCAGTGAGTAACACGTGATTTGCATTAAGTGGAACTGGCAAACCAATTAAGCCCACTTATAATTAGGGCAAAAATCTATATCATAGGGATTTAAGTGACAAAAATCACATCCGTTTTAACAAGTTGTAGTGGCAAAAAATTGAGTACCTTTTTCCTTTAGCCTTATCCTTATTAAAACATCGACGTTTAATCTCTCCGACTTTTTCTTCTTCTCTTCCTTTTTCTTTATGCTTAATTTCAATTAGCTTAATTGGTTTGAAGTGTCACCGAGTCCGAGTGTCAACTAATTATCGATCAAGCATCTCGTCCCCAATTCCCATTTTGCAAGCGAAGTCAAAAAGAAACGTTGAAACAGGAAACGCTTATTTTGAGATATTCAGAAAATGACTTATTGGAGGAGATGATGAAACCGTCAGAGATTTAAGATAAAATTGGGAAAGATGATTCACAATAGTAAAAGGTGGATGGGTATTTTTAATGTAGAAAATAAAACAAAATAAAAAAGATTCAACCTTGCACAGTGGTGGGTCTCAGGTCCTTTTGTAGCTTGCTAGTCTTTTTGTTTTTCTTTCTACCTTTATTCTTCTAGAGTTTTTTATCTGTTTTTAAACCATTAATTCCCGAATGTAAATGTAAGGTATTTTCAGTCTTCACACTAGTGTTCAATCTGAAGGGATGTAACATGTAGATAGAAGTGAAATATTTACATAAGAACGTGTTAATGCACGAGTGCAACAAAGATGAGCATTTAAAACCGAAATAGATGAAATGAATGAGATGCGATAAGGGAAGAATATACCTTGATGATGATGAAGGAGATGAAGACGAAGGAACATTTACCATTTACTAATTTTGCCTGAGGCAATTCACGTGCACTACCTGTTCGTCGATGCTTCTTTCTTATATTTTTGGTCTTGCTGTTTGCGCTCCTTTGTTTGGCTACTCTTTACTTTTTTTACTGTTCTTTAAGTTCGTGTTCGTCTCTTCTGTTTTTAGTTTCACGAGTTGGGGCGTTTCGTGTCGTGTTACTTATTGACCGAGCGAGCGAAGCGATATAGAATCAAGCAATCAACATAAATAAAAGAACATATTCAATTCATTTTCCGCTTCAAAATCGGGTTTAAACCCGGAGACTCTATGCGCGAATAAGACACGAACCCACACAAACAAACTCAAATCAAACGCTCAGTAATCGCTATTGTTTTACTTACATTTCAGAAAAATTGAATTGAATGAATTGCTAATTGTTGCAGCATGCATGAAATTTGTTTTGTGTTTATTTTTGAAGAAATTTTGAGCAAGTTTCTACCTGTCGAGATTCGAAATTCCAGTCCATACCTTTGATTTGACGTTGCGCTCGAGCTCCTCGAAGAACTGTCTTCATCTTCATTTAACTAAGGATAACTTGCATGCTCAACCATCCTGCATTATCTTATTGCATTTCTTGGTGAGCATACTTGTTGCATGGTCAAGCAGGTAGTTACAAATAAGAAGAAGCATTTTAGTACGTGCCAAAGTCTACCAATTCAAGAATGCCTAACTTTACAATGATGTCTTCTTGAATCTTCACTAGTTCGACTGTATTCCTACCTACTGGCAGTTATTTCTTCGACATCAACGCTTTCAACTTCTTGTTCTTTGCTTCTCCCTACATCTTCACATATCCTTCTTGGTCGTTTTAGTTAGCATGCATTGAAAGAGATTTCTTTTTGATTTTTAAAAAGTTTTTGAGTTTGATTCTGCAATGAAATTACAAGTTTAGCATTCAATGAAAGTTAATAGTTAATATTTAGGTTGTTTCGTAGATTTGAAGATTCTGCATCTGAAAAAAAAAGCTGAAATAGAGAAAATGAGAGGGTCCTTCATATTATAAGTCACATAATTAAAGTTTAATTGGTTTTTATTCTTATTTCATTAATCAAATAAAGGTAAAATGGAAGACAATATTAAAGCAAAATTAATAATCACAAATCCCTAACCTTAATATCACATTGGAAGGCTTCCAAAACATGAAGCCAAACATATAAAATCTTTCCTAACTTACTTAAAATAGTTAATCAATAATCAAAATGATTAAAAATTGAGCAAATGAATCACAATTGAAATTAAAGTGGTTGATCACAATCGTTGCTACTTCTTCCTGGTCAATCTTCATCTTCTTGTCAGTTCTCGAAGATTGCTTCCGAAGAGTTAAAGCTGCCGGAGGAAGTCACTGGTGGTTGACTTCCTAGGCTTGAGCCCAACGATCGCATGGCACTTGCAATTGTGGTTGTTGTCCGTTAGTAATAGCGTTTCTGTCACCATGCGAAGCAATGTCGCTGTCGGCGCCCATCATCGATGTCCAGAAGAAGGTGCCCGCTTCAGTTTTAGCGAAGTGCACCGGGATGTAGTTCTGGCCGCGGAAAACTGGCATGATGTTCATGGTCCCGTTTTGGTAAACCGGAACACCCGAGAAGTCTTCGCAGTTGTCAATGTCATTGAAGAGTTGTGCTTCTAGCCGCTCGTTGGCGAAGTTGTCTTCGGTTGTTTGGTCGTCATCGTTGAAGTATTCGGGCTGTTGCGTCTTCTTGTAGCTGTTCTTCTTGTCTTTCTTCACCAGGGCAAGCAATGGCTTGAGCAATTGCTTGAGTTGATACTTGGTGGACTTTGCCTTCTTGGCGTTGAGCTGGTTCTCGTTGATCGAGTTGTTCGATGCAACAATGTAGTCGTTGTAGTAACTCATGGTTGATGATAGTCGAGGAAAATGCACTTGGTGAGCGTATGTGGGTAGGTTCTGAACTTGTCGAGGACGTAAGAGCGAATGATTTTTTCCTCGGAGTTGGTGCGCTATTTATACACGACGGCTGTGACGTCAGAGCCCTTAGGGTACCAACTTGTTCATACATGTTGATTCATGTTGAAGTTGCGTGCAGGCAAGAGGCAAGTAGAGCGTAGGCAGGTAGTAGGGATATCACTTAAGTTCAGTACGAAGCGAGCTACGCTGAAAGGGAGCCTATCATGTCTTCGGATAGGGGCAGGTGTGCATTTTTTGATGAAGCGAGACACCCGCGTATGTGCCAGCAAGTGTGTGCGAGGGAGATGTAGGTGGTTGTATGCCTCGTATGAGTTTAAAAATCGAGGGTGAACGTGGGAAACGTGGGAACTGAGGATTCTCGCGAGTTCCCACACTTTTCGGGTATAGAAAATATTCTGTACACACAAACTCGAGTTCAGCTCCAACGTGAAAGAGAAAACACAAAGGCAGATGGTTAGCGTAGGGGTTGAGCTTTTATATGTGTATTCTTTTTTAAGCACTATTCGCTCTCGTCGCCTATACACACATGCATAACCCTTATGAGCCTATATGAAGGTGGATTTCTGCACGTATTAAACGTGATTGAACTGAGAAACTCGTCGACAAAAAAGACTAGAAAAACCCATTTATTTTGACCTACACCTGAACGCAAGGTATTTGCTTATGGTAGATTTCCAAGAGGGGTACTCATGTAACATACGAGCTTCGACTTTGGCAATAGTAAAGTTATTTTTGTAAAAGTACCTGCTCCTACTCGATGTTTCATGGGACGAGTTATTAGGGTTCAGGAGCCCACATACTCCTTGATTACTATTCATAGATTTTAGCTGTAACTTAAGAAGGTTGAAATTGCAACTCAGCATTTAGGATAGAAAAGTACAGTTTGGTTTTTACGTATTTTGGTAAAAATTCAAAAGAACGAAAATAACAAGCAGTCTTTTCAAAGTGAACCAGAATTATTCAACCCGAAATCATAACACTTTAGGTGGACAACATTCTGGGCTAGAAGACTACAATACGGCGGCCGAAACCCAACATAATCAAATGGAAAATTCTTTAGATTCAATCAAATAAAAGTTTCTCTTGGAGAATTTCAATCTTTATTTTGATAAATCACCAACGTTTCTTACGTTCTGCAGGAACTCTTCACATCAAAGAGGTAAACAACTTGTTTACGATGCAGAATAACGTTTTTGAATTGTTGGTCAAGATTCTTTCCTTGATTTTACCTTGCCGTATGCGTGAATAGACCAATTTTATTAGAAAGACCGGAAAGGTTTATAATTTGAATGCCGAATAGGAATTCCTTAGATCTTAGAAATTGAAGCTGGCAAGAGGTATGAAAAAGAATGAAGAATGCAAAAAGGGTTTTTAAAAATGTCTGCAAAAACATAAAAATACAAAAAGTTTTCAAACCAAAAACAAAATTTCAGAAAAATAAATGGATTTGCAAGTAACCAAAAATAACGTTTGACTGGTTTGATGTTTGGGCTTTAAATTTAGGCAAATAGTAGTTTAAAAATTTAAAAACCCTTTCTTTGAAGTGTTTATGCGTCTTGCAACATATGTTTAATTTTTTGGCATTCCAAGCCTTTGTGGTGCCAAGGTTTCCGTTAACAAATAAGCAGCTGTTAATTTTGAGGAATTTGAATAGTCAATGTTAATTGCTAAAAATGTCTAAGATTGAATGCGCAAATATTGCAATCACTCGCGAACAATATAAAATCATTGACTGTGTGCGCTGCGCACGTGTTGAACACGCGAGTTGCCTTCTTGATGCTGCGAGTAATGCGAGAATGCGCGCTCGCTTTCAGTTACAACTTCTTGATCAACTACTATACTACTACATGCATCAAATAACAAGTTTCATACGGAAAAGCATGAAGCACTAGCACGAGCCTATATAATCATATAATGTTTATTCGCATTCTGATTCATTACTTTGATATAATTAACTATTAGATGATTGAGTTAAACTCTTTAATTTGGCTACGAAAAAGTTATAATTGATTTTTAAATGGCAGGTTTAATGTTATCTGAAATTAATCTATTAAATGTTTCGCATGAACTTTGCAGGGTTTCAGTAGTCTATTGCTTGAAAGATTTTGGTTTTTTGCTGCTTGAAAATGGAAAGCAAATGCCAAGAATGTTGAGTGCTGCCAATGTGGCGAAGTTAATTTGTGGCATATTTCTTGCACGTGGTGGCCCTTAATAATTTTCTTTTAACCTGGAAATAAACTAGGAAATACGCTTATTCTGCTTAGATGTTCTATTCGCGCATCAAAGTCTCCGGGTGCAGATTTAAGAAGCTACTTTGCGAGAGCAAGTGCCCTAAAGTAAAGAAGTCAATGTTTACTCCACTTCTACATCTTTTTATGAGGCAATAGTAGGTCGATTCTTGTCGTAGACAAGTTTGTACAAGTTTTTACAAGTTCGTCCACATCCACATATATTCCTTTTAGAAAAAAAAATCACACAACATCTTTTCAGGTTGAACTTTTTGTGTGCGATTGTGAAAAGGCAAATTAAGAAAGTGATAAAGAAAACTTACATAACAATTGATTTTTTCTATATATGTACCTTAAAGAAGCTGACGTTATAGTGGGTTTTTTTCCCGTATTAAACATATTCCCATGGTTTCTAAAGCTCTAAATCTCACTCAAGTTTGCAAGCTCAAACTGGTGAATCATGCTTAAAACTCCTTTTTGCTTTACTTAAAAATTGTAACTGTTACCGTTCTGTTACCGATATAGTATATTTATAAAGTGATTTGATTTGATAGGACTGCGACTGACTGAAGCTAGAAATAAAGAGAATCAAGAAACAAGCACCTACCGCACTGAATAAAAAGGAAATAAAGAGTTGAAATCGAAAGAAATAAAACTAAGAAGAGAAGCAACTGGATTTAAAGGGCTAGCAAGTTGTACTTTTTTCTTAATTTTATTTTAAGTTCTTAGTTCTGTTCCACCTTCAAGCATTTGGTTCTTGACTTAAATTATGATCCGGTTTTAGTCGTGTCTTCCTTAGGTCCTTTTATTAAAGGGCCAATGACTTATGCTCACTTTTCCTGCACGATATACGTACCCAATTTAAAGTAATCATTCATGGAGGTTTTGTTTTTCTTTTCTTTACTGTTCTCGAGTGGTAACGCTGACCATTAAAAGGAAAAACGACGAAATGAACCATGGAAACATCAAGTAGCAGGCAATTAATATAATTGCTTTAAACCAAAACGTAAAATGAAGAATAATTATCAACAAATTACCGTCAAAAAGAAAATATTTAAAATCTTGCGATTATTGAAGTAATGATTTAAAGTAAAATACGCGATATAATTGTGACGCCTTTTAGGACTTCTGTTCTGCTTTGTCCTCAATTTTTTGCAGCACTACTGCTACCGAATTTTTACCAAAACAACATCCTTGCTTATAATTTTACACCAAAATTTAAAAAATAAAGACCTAAGGGCTACATTAAAGAAATCATATGATTACTCTTTGTCCGTAACAAAAAATATTGCAACTAAGCTAAAAAAAACTACAAAAACTAAGGAGAATAAAGAAAATAGTTGCCTTATAAGGCAAACTTGAATATTGCCTGCGGCATGGAGGTGAATGAAGATGAAGAACATGACAATGCTGAAAAAAGTATTTAAAGAGCCGCGAATCGGTCGACAATCGGAGAACACCTGCCGAATTTTTCGCTCTTGGCTTGCAAGTACAGTTTGCAATTTACCGCTTATAGTTTGCATTGGTTAAAAGGGCGTTGCACTGATATTTAGTCATTATATTGCAATGTGGCCATTAATATTGCTTAATCACGTTCAAAAACAGTTTAATACGCAATTAGTAATTGATTTACTGATATTGATATGTTAATGTTTCATATTTTGGATAAGCATTAGTATTATCCCAGTAAACATGTTTCGTCATTAAAACGTTTATAAAATGTTTTTTTTGTGACGTTAAACATCATACAAACGTATTCAACTGACGTTATTATTAAGTCAGGGATGACCGCTTTT
>JARJDT010024509.1:0-12916 GCA_030264655.1 Leptusa sp. GC000079 | reverse complement strand
TGAAAACGACATTATTTGTTCAGAATTTAATTCTCTATAAGAACGTCCTTATATATTTTTTCCGAAAACTTCCTAGTTTTTGAGTTATTTGAATTTTAGATTTTCCATATGATTTTTGAGGTTATAGTTTTTATTCGATCTGCTATTACACTCTATAGGTCCGTAAAAACCGTTGAAAATCCTTGCAATTTAAATGTAAACAGCCTCCAAGATGGCGTACATCGTTGGCGTTGTTTTATGAAAATTTGTTTCCATAGCAATTTGCAAGGAATTTGCAATAAATAACATGACATTCAACCAATAATTATTTGTCGCTTTTTCGGCTTGGTTGCACACAACTCCTTGTTCATTCCCTGAGAGAGCTATCACTTAACTATATCACAGTAAATCATGGAGAAAAGCTGCATAATTTGCAATTCTCTTGATTCAAAATACAAGTGTCCGGATTGTTTCTTACATTAGTTAGTTTCTCAATAAAATTTCATTTGCCCAGTCTAAAATATTAACTAACGAAAATTGCAGTTGCTCGGCTATTTGCTGCAAGCTGCACAAATCATTCAACTGTGGACAATTTGCCTCAGCACCAAAATTAGCAAGAGTTGTCCAAAGAAACGAAGAGGACGAGGAACCACAAGTCAACCCTACTGCTGTTGCAGTTGCTGCACGTGACCTGCTATCAGTATCTAATGATCGACTCAAAATAATCCTCGAAAATCCTCAGCTTAAATCATTCCGTGAGCATATGACCGGGTCCACTAATTTTGCTGATGTAATGACTCATGATATGCCGGAACCGCAATGATCATGGAACATTCAAAATATAATTAAAATATTATAGATTCTGACAAATGTACTGGATTAGTTCATTTGTAATGTAATATGTTCTCTTTTTGTAAAAAGATAAAAATTTCTTCTAATACAGTCTATTGAAAATTTAAAAAAAAAGAATATTTGCTGTATGGTGGTGTTTGATGAACAACGAAAGTTTAAATTAATATTTGATTTTATGCGTGGCACAAGCATATTTCAATGCCCCCTTTTGATTGTTGCAGAGCATTGTTGCGAGCAACAGAGGGCATAAAATTAAATTTTTTGCCGATCATAAAATACGGGCGGGTGTAAAGATGGCGCTGCGATTGTATGTACTTTGCATATGACATTAGCTCCATCTTTTCGACCGGTCACCTATTATACTCTATAGGTACATAAAAACCGTTGAAAATCCTTGGAATTTAAATTTAAACGGCCTCCAAGATTGCGTTGGCGTTGTTTTATGAAAATTTGTTTCCATAGCAATTTGCAAGGTATTTGCAATAAATAACATGACATTTAATCAATAATTATTTGTCGCTTTTTCGGCTTGGTTGCACACAACCCCTTCCTCATACCCTCAGAACGCTATCACGTAGCTAAATCACAGTTAATCATGCCGAAAATTTGCGTCATTTGTAGTTCGGTTAATTCCAAATACAGGTGTCCGAAATGTTACGCACATTAGTTAGTTTCTCAATAAAATTTCACTTGCCTAGACTAAAATGTTAACTAATGCAAATTTCAGTTGTTCGGCTATTTGCTGCAAGCTGCACAAGATAGACGACTGTGAACTATTTCTGGCAGCCCTAAAACCAAAATCAGAAACGGTTGAAATGCTAACTGATGAAGAGGACGAGGAACCAGAAGTCGACCCTACTGCTGGTGAAGTTGATTTACGTGACTTGCAATCAGTATCTAAAGATCAACTAGAAATAATCCTCGAAAATCCTCAACTGAAATCATTCCGTGAGCATATGACCGGCTCCAATAAATTTTCTGATGCAGTAACTAAAGCTATGGCGGAACCTCAGCAGGAACCAATGCTCATGGAGCTTGCAAATTCTCCTCTAAATAATACTGAAGATCCAGACAAAAAAACTGGATTTGCTCGTTTGTAAATTAATATTTTTTCTCCTATTTTTTTTGTAAAATGATATAAATGTATTCTAATGATGATTATCACCTACCAGTCAAATTAAAAAGTAATTACAATTAAATTTACGTAGATAGTTTATTTACAATTATTACAATTCGTCATGGTATGCTTGCACAGTTGCTGTGTAATAATACAAATCATCAGGCAGTGTTGCATTGTAAAGTTCATTAGAAATGGCGAAATAACGTCGGCGCAAATGATACGCAGCGGCTTTCGGTTGGCGTTGTCGTGTGAAAATCCCCTTATTGTTTCCGCCGACTCTGGTATAAGCTACAATAATAAGTTAGTTGTTAGATAACATTTCTGCAATCTTCCATTTAAACTAATTTACTTTGTGCAGTTTTAAAATCTGCAAAGTTCCAAACATATTCTCCAATAAACCATTCTTTGTCTCTGAGGTGATCAAACGCTTCGAAATGTTTCGAAAATATTTGTACTTGATATTCTTCTGACCAAATATATGCTGGATACTAATTAAACAAAAGTTTAAAATTAATTAATTATCGAAAAAGTGAGTTTTTGCGCTTACTAAATGTAAACCGGCCATAGTATCACCGCCATACTCGGACATTAACACCGGTTTGTTATATTTTTCATGCCATAAAGTCGCTTCCTTGATAACGTTTAATGTGATCATGTCAAGACGTCCTGGATTGCTGTACCATCCATTGTAACGGTTGAAACTTATAAAGTCCATATGTTGTCCCTTTAATGTTTATTTCGAAATCATAAATTTCCAAACAATAAATCATAAGATGTTTTAAGACTTACTGATTGATCTTCGTAGACACCTCTAGCCACGGCTAGTGTAATAGGTCTGCGCGGATCTAATTGTCGTGTATGATTCGCAACAAGACCGAAATACTCGCCCGCAGTCTTAGTTTGTGTCCTAGGTTCATTCGCAATAGACCAGGCGATAACACTAGGATGATTCTTGTCCCTAGCTATTAGTTCAGTCAGGGACTGTTTGTGTTTTTGAAGAAGCAAATCCGAGAAGGCGCTTGAAATTAGTCACAAATAAATCTACATGAAGTAAAATAAAAAGTTTGCATTTTCTTACTCGGTGTCAACACTGGGACATTCATCAATTACCATGATGCCTGTTTCATCAGCTAAGTCCATTATTTCCTCCGAGTATGGATAATGTGAAGTCCTGAAAGTGTTGCCACCAACCCACTTAATCAAATTGAAGTCTTTAATAATAGTAGGATAGTCTAATCCTTTCCCGCGCAAATCGGCGTCTTCGTGTTTTCCGAACCCGTGCAAATAAACAGGTCGATTGTTCATGTAGAGTGAAGTATTGCTCCAGGAAATTTCCCGAATACCGATCTTCAGCCGGTATATATCAACAATTTGGTCGTTTTCCAGATTCCATAGTTCGATTTCTAAAGTGTATAAATAGCCCGGTTCGGGGTCCATCAAATAAGGCCACCACCACTTCGCATTTGGTACTGTTAACAGTCCAAGAGTGTTCGAAACGCCAACATCCGAAGCCACACTGCGCCCTTCTCGATCATATAAGGTCAATCGCAACGTGTCCTGTGTTTGTGTCGTTATGTTGTATGTTACGATTCCCGTCTCCCCGTCGTTCCCAATTTCCGTGACGACAGTGACATCTTCGATGAACTTTTGTGGCGTTGTGTATAAGTGTACAGAACGATGAATGCCGGCATAATTGAAAAAATCAAACGTGTATGATTGAATTAATTTCTTTCCATTGTCACTGAAACATTAACGCATTAATTGTTTAAAAATTAAACTAAATTCCAACATTTGAATGATGCTAAGTGAGTGGTAAGTTATTACGTGTTGACTTCTTGGACGCTTCCTTGCGGCACTGTGGTTTGTGTCAACGTATTGTCACAAGCAACAGTGACACGATTTTCGCCACCGTACACGAGAAACTCGCTCAATTCCCTTTCGAACGGCAAGTGACCTATTTCGTGTACCATTAATAGTTTACCATTAACCCACTGAAATAGTCAAATGAAATATTAACATGCACATGCAAATTGGATCCAGTAAAGCAAGTAGCGAAAGCAGATCACTTACAACTTGTGCAGCGTATGAGACTGAAGAAAATCGCAACCAAACACGTTCGCCGGCCCACGATTTTGGCACAAAAAACTTTCTCTCGTACCAAACCACCCCCATATGATCACGTATGCGTGCATCTTGCGTGATATCATTGTAGGAAGATGGTACGGGCATTAAAATGGTCTCAACATTTTCGTTCTGAAATGTTTTGCAACAAATATTTAGACTTGATGTTAAATGGTAATTATTAAGAGATTATACTCGATTTAAATCTCTTGAGTACCACTTTTCGTAAAAACGCAATGTTTTATCGTTGACCGGTTGAACGGCAAAGTTCCACAAGCCATCTAAGCGTATCACCTGCCGCGTTTCGGATTCGCGGGGGTAAAGTACGCAATCGATGGTCGCGACAGTGGTTAAGAATACCAAGAAATATATCAGTCGCCCCATTAGCATTATTTTATCTATATTCTGAAAGGTTTACTAGGTTGGTGCTGTGTAAGAAGTTCAGTAGTTGCAGTCCATTAAGAATGTTAACAAATCGATTTGATGTCCTTTTCGTTTCCTGCAAACGAGCAAACGTAAACGAATCTGCGCTAATACTTTAACGTTAAACTGAGTTATCTTCAATTGCCTAAAAAGTTTATATGAAATTTCAAACTTGTTTCGAATAGTTTCTTTTTAGTTGTTGCTGTTTATCAAACCAATAAGTTGAATGGCAGTTGGTCGTGATACGTTTGTCGGTTTGTCGTTTTATCGTTTTATTCCGGTTTCTAGCTCTGTTTCCTTCAACTTCAGTGTTTGAATAAATAGGATAATATGAAATTGGGACATCGGTTTATGCACCAGGCTATCATGCACGAACACGACATGCTGCGGACCGACCTGATCCGTTTAGTAACCCAGCACGATTATCGCTATTTTTTACTTTTTCGAGTTTGAGAACATATCGCGATTTAATTTATTCAATATGCATGCACCCGAAAGACATACTACGCCGTTTTGTGCCGATTTGACAAATAACAGCATTTGCATGATACGAAACCAAACAACCAATCAAAATAAAATCAAGATAAGATAATTTGATAAATAACAACATTAACATACTTTAGAACTAACGAAAAGCTTAATTTAAATCACTTAAAACGACAAAACATTTTGTTTTGACTGGAGACACGTCCTTATAAACTTGTGAGCATTAATAAAACAATTTTTAAAATTTTAATTTTTTGTTTGCTTTGTTAATTTATTTTGTACGGTAAAAATACTATTATTTTTTAATGTTGAATATGTATCAATACCCAGTCACAAGTTCAAAACTATCATTATCTTTGTATATTTGTCGCAATTAATAACAAATTACGTTTTATTGTGAATAAGTTGGGCGATTTTGATTTTCCGGTCTTCAACAGTGCGCGCGGGAAAACTACGTTCGCTTTGATCGGTGAAACATGTGCAAAAATTTCATTTTAATGACAATATGTCATAACTGTAAAAAAGGCATGGGCATATTTGATGACCCACTCCCAGTCTCATTCATCTCTTTATGATATTTATCTCGTTTATCTCTTCAATCTTTGTTGCCTGTGCGAGTTGTGTAGCTATAGCGCGGCTTTTTATTTATATCTGATCAAAACGAATGCGTGAATGCGTTACAAACTCGCACAATGTGACGCATACGAAATTATTTAAACAACAACAAAAAATGACAAAATTCTTGCCAGCATTGCGAACGTTTCGAACAAAGCAAACAAATTTGTACAAATTTGGAAATAACCCAACACAAAAAACTTTACGTTATTGATTTGATTTATCTATTTAAATACAATCACAATATTATCGCATGCGTTATATATTTTTTAGTTTTAGGTAAAGAAATACTACCTATATGCATCAATTAAAATATTTTTATGGATAACTCAGCAATAACCCAACAAAACGAAATTGTAAATTTTCAAAACAACGACGTAAATCACAGTAACTGCGGTTAAGTTCAGGCATTTAAAGTTACCATTAAATTTTATATTATCTAAAAAAAGCGCGTTTAGCGCTACTTAAACAGCGCTTATTAATGGTTAGATTTCTTTCTGATTAACGAGCAAAATCGTTTTGTTTAAAAAGGAGTTGAGTTGCTCACCTTTCAATTGATTTCCTTCCTTGGTCTTGGTAACATCAAACGTGCTTTTCTCTTTTCATTAGTTTCTCCTCTTCTCAAAACTGATTTTCTGCACAAAAATAGAAATTAGTTTATTCTTGTTTAAAAATCCGGAAACTGCGCTAGAACTTGTCTACTCCAAACTACCTGAGCTCGAAATCTAACAAACGTGAAGTAGTTGTAGGAGTTCGCGTTCTTGTTTCTATTGTTGCATTGTCGTTTAAAAAGTTGTTTAAGATAAGAAAGAGCTCATTCGTTAATAAATTGTTACTGATCGTTACTTACTTGACTTCGACTTAGGTAAGTCAGTCAGTCACAAGAACGCCGGCGACAATGCGAGCAAGCTTCTGAAACGTTTCGAGTTCTGAACTTGCCACTTGCCACTTGATATTGGATCGCGATTGGTATTGGTATTGGTATTAGTTGGTTTTGATTTGGTTTCGCGCTAAGGTAGTTAGAGTTAGGTAGCTAACACGACTAACAACACTATTAGCACTGCGTCGCTTTGTCACAGTGTAGCCCCTTTTTATAGAACCAGGCTATTGGGTTATATGCGAAGCCACCATTTAGCCATAGAGTACACATCGGACTTTAGTTGTGCAGTCGTCGGCATGTCTCTTTCAGGGCATCGAGGCATTTGGCCGCGCCGCGACCGAAAACCATTTTACAACCAAAACAAACGTCAATTCTCAATTCTTTGGCTTTTCATTTCTTCTTGTTTACATTTCGTTGCCGGCGTTGGCCTATATAGCCATCTCAACGATATGTTTGTTGTTTGTTCATTTCAAGCTATCTATCTACCTACATTTATATTTGTCTTTTTTCGTTTCCTATATCTCGCTCCAAATCGAAAACAATCGATTTCAATTAATTTAAGATGTCGCATCGAAATCTGACTTCGCAACAAAACTTGAAGATGCATTTAACCACTCGATTAACGCTATTAATAGCAAAGCACAACAAAAATCAATTAACTATATCAAAATATCGCTTCAAATCTTAAAAAACATCTGAAAGTGGAAAGTGACACTACGTGAAATCTCAAAATCAATCAATTAATTTGATGATGATTTTTATTGAGTACTTCTAATAATTTATTTATTTAGGTTTAGGTAATTCTTAATAAAATAGGCACTTACATTGCAAATCAATAACTTTATTTTGTCATCATAAATATTGCAATAAACAGCAAATCAAATAACTGATAAAATTTAACCGAATATGTTTGGTTCACAATTCATTGTAAGCGCGAACTTGTCTCGGATCAATTACATATTCTTGGAGATCTTCGGGCAAGGTTGCATTGTATAATTCTCGTGCAAGATGAAAATATCGCTTGCGCAACAAATGCGCGGCGGCTTTGGGTTCACGTTGACGCGTGAAGATGCCTTTTTTATTGCCACCGACGCGTGTTGTTTCTGAAAATTGAAGATTATTTGATATAGACATGAGGCATGTGCAAGTGCAGTACTCTAAGTGCGATTTGTATAACATTTGCGATTGGCTCGACTCATTAGCTATTAATTATATAAACCACGTTTTTTAAAGAGATCCGAAAAAATTAAACGTTCAAAGAAATATTACAGATACAATCAGTGTATTTATATTAGTTAATCTTAATGTTGAAGTCATCAGTATTTATAAATTAGAAAAGTAATAATTATTTATTAATCGAATCCAGCATAACATTAATTCAGATGATGCTGTTTATTCGTGTTAGTGTTGCTGGTGTCTGGTGTGTAATTAGTAAAGATTTTTATTAACTCTTCAAAATTTAAATGCAGCTAAACCAAAGGTTAGAATAGGCTTCAATTTCAAATTAATCAAATCAAATTAAAACTAACGGTATAAAAATTTAAATATTCATGTTAGGTTCACGTAAGTTACTCACCAATCACCATAGTAAATTTAATAAAGATATATACTAAAGATAGTCAGCAATTGATGTTTGTCCTACTCTAATGCCTCTAATACTCCAATGCTAAGTAACTTTCTTGAGTTGACTACTTACTCTGAGAGGTTTTAAAATCAGCAAAGTTCCAGATAAATTCGCCAATAAACCATCCTTCGGCCCTTAATTGATCGAAAGCTTTGAAATGCTTGCTGAGAACTTGAACCTGGTATTCTTCAGACCAAATGTAAGCTGGCGACTAACAAAAATAAAAATGCAACAGTGCAATTTCAAATCTATGTGATTTTGGTGATCTTACTAAATGTAATCCTTCCATGGTATCAGCGCCATACTCGGACATCAGAACAGGTTTTCCATGGGCCTCCCGCCAACCTTTCGCTTCCTCTAAAACTTTCTTAATAATCATATCCAATTGTCCTTCGTTTCTGTACCACGAGTTGTACCGATTGAAACTGACAATATCCAAGAATTGTGCAAGTTTGTCTTCCTTATATTCGCGATTTAAACTTGCTGTAATAGGTCTTGACGGATCTAAGGCCTTTGTATGGTTAGCAACGTCTTTGAAATATGGTTCAGTGTTAGGCTGTTGACTGCGGGGTTCATTCGCAATTGACCAAGCAACAACACTCGGCCGATTTTTGTCCCGTTGAATAAGTTCAGTAATTGATTGCTTATGGTTTTTTAAGAGCCCATCACTTACATTTCTAAGCCACAATTTTTTTTAGTAATTTTTGGTAGCTAAACAACTGGTATTTTTGCAGACACTTACTCAATATTTACAGCTGGACATTCATCAATAATCATAATGCCAAGTTGGTCAGCTACGTCCATAATTTCTTCCGCGTATGGATAGTGCGAGGTACGATAAGCGTTACCGCCGATCCATTTAATCAAATTATGGTCTTTGATTACCGTGGGATAATCGAGACCACGTCCGCGAATATCAGCATCTTCATGCCGACCGAATCCTGTCATGTACACCTTCTTACCGTTCAATAGGAAGCTTGACTCCGTCCATTTTAACGTTCTGATGCCAACTTTCAAGCGATAAGTGTCGACCAAAACACCTTCACTGTCTTGCAATTCGATTAAAAACGTGTACAAATTGCCTGGGGTTGTTCCTTCAGGGTTCATTAGATAAGGCCACCATAATTTCGGGTTTTGTACTTTGAGAGTACCCTCAGACGTTGAGGCTGATGTGACAAAATCGTCGTTATCATCGTAAAGTTTCACTCCAACAACTAAATTTTCTTGCTCGCCATTTATATCAACTTGGTAGTTTATCAAAGCCAAAGTTTCATTAAAAATGTCCGTTGTTACCGTGATATCATCAATGTAATTTTTTGGTGTTGTGTATAAATAAACAGGACGATGTATTCCGGCATAGTTGAAGAAGTCGAAGGTGTAAACGGACCTTACTTTAAGACCATGGTCACTGAGTAAAAGTAAATTTATTTAGCAGAATTTAAAAATTTTTAAATGTGTAACTTACGTATCAACAGTGGTGGTATTTCCCTGAGGAATTGAAGTTGGATTCAAAATATTATCGCATATTACTACAATGTTATTCAGTTGGCCAAAATTAAGATTTTGTGTTATCTTGGCTTTAAATGGCAAGTGACCAATTTCATGCTTGACAACTAAGATTTCATTAATGTACTAAAATATCAAACGTGATTAAAGTTTTTCTTTTAAATTTATATCTTTTACATACCACAGTTGCTTGATAGTTAACAGACCCAAAACGTATCCAAACTTCTTGGTTTTGCCAAGATTTTGGAACAAAGAATTTCTTCGCGTATGTTACAGCACCCACATAATCTCGCACATTTCCATCGGTTGAAATATCATTGTAACTTGCCGGTACTGGCATCAATTTCATATCAGTTTTGCCATTCTGCAAACAATTTGATTAACATTCTGACGGACAACTTCTTTTTAATTCAAGTACGTCTTGTATCGGAGCAAACTGCCACAAACCATCTAAATTTTTCACTTCACGTGTTTCCGAATTTTGGGGAAATAATATACCGTCACCATGAACTTGATAAGTTACCACAAAAATGAACAATGAAATTGAACGCAAGTACATTTTGCTTATCAATGACTTTATTTCTGCGTTAAGTCAATTTTACTTGACATGTATAGCTGGACTGTAATACTAAAGCTAAATGACTACAGTTATAGCCAGAACACTCTTTTATCAAGCGGAAATTTAATTTTGATTCGGCAATAAAACGTACAATTCCATTAAACAACCACAAACACCGTTTTAAAATATTCTAGCGTAGGTGTTCTATTTATATTGCAAATTGTTGTAGAATTTCCTGATTTATGTAATTTAAGCGATTGTCAACTATACTCAAATATTAATGGGTTGAAGTGCACTTGAAAATGTATTGGGAATTGAGATTGAGAGTAAGATCAATAGTTCGAGTATTCCAGGCTAATCAGTTTTCAGGCCTATTGTGGTGTTTGGCACATAATAAACGCCCTTTAAAATCAAACACGACGCAAGTAAATGTAGGGATCAAATGTGATTGCTATTTGAGGGAACAAATAATGCCTTTATTGAATTATTGATAAGGTAATATCTGTAGATCTTCGATCTTTGAATATTTGTCCAGACAACACTAAACAAATACCTACTGAACATACGAAGCATGGAATAATCGTAAGATTTCATTTTCAAATATTATGTTTGATGTAGGCAACTGCACGTACTTTATTTTTCGCGCCTTTTCTAAACTTGAGTCAAGTTTGAGGTTTGCTGGTTCAAATCCTCCCGTGGCAATACTTTTTTGAACTGCTTCAAGTGTTATTTATTTATTTTTATTCATAAATATTAAATTACTGCGCAATGCACGCATTCTCGGCTTGCACTTTTTGTGATACTAGATAAATCGCCAACGCAAAAGTCTTGAACTACGAATTTATGATCGAAATTGGAAGCTGTCGTTGTCGTGCACACTATTTGTTGGAAGCAAGACTCGAGAAACACGAGAAACATTGAATTATGAAGACTATGAAGGGAACGAGTTTAAGATTATATGTGTTCATGTTATATGTGTACATGAACGAATAAAAAAACAACAAAAAAATGAGCAAAATTATACTATAATATGCGAAGAACGGAAATCGACGCGCGTCGTGGGCGTGCAATATCCGGTCTTTTCATGCCTCATGCTTAATGGTTCGTATGGTCAATGCACTTTTTCTGTTTGAAATTTAAGAACGTGTCCATTTGAAACTACAATTTAACACTTACTTGCAAGTCGCCAAAGTGCTTAATACGTCAATTTACAATCAAAACGAATGGCAACGACCAACGACCAATATCAACTTCAACTATATAATCTCGATCTAAATTTACACTTTTATTGTCTCACATATACAGATATACTTTTAGTATCGTCATTAATCTGCTGCAATTACTTAAATTCATAGTAATGAATGTAATGATTCGTTTAATGTTGTTCCAATTTTAGTCTAATTTTAGTAATGCTACTTTAGAGCTATAGTTTATTTAAGTATAAGATCAATACAATGATTGATTAATTAATGATTATTAATTGTTATAACCGAGTTTTGGTTTATTGCTTTCGGTTTTCTATGCGGCTTTAACTAAATATTTATTAGTCGCAAGTAACAAATTAGGAATATAATCGAAATAATTGAACTATTGAACGTGATTCAATTAAAATCACAATTCACAACCACTCGACCTAGTTGTGTCTGACTAAGTTAGCTTCAATTTCAGCATTAACTAAGTTAAGTTTACTTAGTTCTTACTTTATCTCACACATATCCAGATAGTTTTATCGTAACATGCACTATGTAGTATACACATCATGTAGTAAAATAGCATTAAAAACTTTGGTGACTTTCATGGATGCGGCTGCCTGGCGGGTTTTGTTTCTGAAACTTCCTGAACAATAATTCTGTTCACTAAACTTGTGATAAGGTATTGATAAGAATTGACATGGACATATTGATTGATTTGCTCTCAAGAAGAGAGTAAATAACCCCGAAAGAAAAGTGAGCATGCAATAATAAACCAAATTAATGTCTTTAATTTTGTTGATAGTTTAATGTAATTGCTTTAGAGAACACTTAGTGTTAATAATAATTTAAAAGTATAAGTGGCTTGAAAGTAAAGGAAGTATGAATAAGATGCCAAAAGTAGCGAATATGAGTGGCCAAACTGTCGTCGATCTCAATAGTGGTTAGTGGCAAGTGGCAATTTATCAATTATCTCATTAACTATGATTACAATACTAAGCCTAAACCAACTATAAAACAATAATTCAGTCAAGTCAAGTCAAGCTCGAACCAAACTTACGCATAATGAGCAAAGAGCAAAGACTGAATTCCACTTTACAGAGATGCAGTCGCCTGAGATGACAATAAAATCGTGGAGTTTGCAGTGATGAATGCAATACGTCGAATTACGAATTGAAATTGTTTATTTTATGAACACGTCCATTACATGTCGCCAATAACAAATCAACGTAATCTGACATGGAACAAGACATTCTTTAAAAAATACTTCATGAAATTATATCTAAATTAGGAAAACTTCATTTTATCATGATTGACATGACTATAAATTATGATTAATAGTTAAATTAAATTAAATGACTGCTTATAATTAGATAATAGCCATTATAAAATCAATGGACAATGGAGAAATTTTAAACAAATTAAATTTCTTATCAAAAAGATGTGTCATTAAAAACATGGACTAAGGCAGTTGTTTGCGTCGAGGCTCAATGGTCTAGGGGTATGATTCTCGCTTTGGGTGCGAGAGGTCCCGGGTTCAAATCCCGGTTGAGCCCAAGTT
>JARJDT010024508.1:0-15308 GCA_030264655.1 Leptusa sp. GC000079 | reverse complement strand
CTTTTAATTCAGTTCTAGGCGGCTTAAACTCACAGCACTGCAAATTTGTTATTAAAGCTACAACTTTACAATAAGAAAATTAAGTAAAAAGTACGAAAACTAGATATTAGTATACTTGTCTTGAATTGGATTTCTTGTCTTGTCCCAAAATTTCAAAAATAAAAAAAATTGAGTTCCTTGTGTTGAATTTTTTATTTATTTTCTTGATATTTCGTGTTTCATTTCTCGAAAAACTGGATCTTGTCTTGTCTTGTTTTTCCATACCAAATCTTGTCTTGAAACTGTAATTTGCTGATTATTTCCATAAAAATTGTAGTTCGTGGTCATATATGTATGTAGTTAACTAATAATAATAAAACATGTGCTTATAATGGGTGCGTTTATTCACAAATATTTAATCAGTTCTTTTAAAGAGCTGAGCAACTCAGATTGTAAATAAAACAGTTTCGCTATGCAGAATAGATATACGGTAATTGAATGGAACTAATTACCAGTTGAATTTTGTGCCATAAATAATGCCAAAGGAACAAATTCTATCAGTTTGACGTGTATTTATGGCGCAAAATTCAACTGGTCTAGAGTTTAATTCAATCACCCTGTATATTAAATATGTATTTAATATAATTTTAATGTAGTTATTAGTAATTGAAACGATTATATATTCTTATACAGGGGGTTTCGTTAAAAACTCTCCACCAAACACTGGTAGATTCTTGAGCGTAAACTGAGTCTAATATACTTATAGCAACATGTAAACATGTTAAGTAGTTCAATAACACTATGTATTTCGACTCAGTTTCGCAAGAATCTGCCAGATGGGTCATTTTTGCTGAAACGCCCTGTATATTTAACCATAAGCAATCAATCTCAAAACACAAAAGTTGAATAAAACAAAACACAAACCGAGTGACTCAGAAGTGTTTTGAGTCACTCAGTGTTGTTGTCGAATAAAACGTGCCTATTGAAACGCACCACGACACATTATCATCGTTTTCGATATAGTATAGAGAAGGATGTTTTTAATGCCGACACGGAATGCTGCGCATAATAGCCTATATAATGCTATTATGTATCAAACACGTGCAATTAAGTATTAGGTGCTTTAATAGTACTGATAAAATGCGCACTTATAACGATATAGTGGACGCGGTCTTGGTTTTCTTGTTGAGTCGTTTGTTCATGTAATAGGCGCTCGCATAATGACATTTAATAACTGGGATGTTTATAGTCCTTAGAGTATCGCATGATGTGACCAACATCGATGTAAAAGAGAGTGAAAGTGTGGGTATCGTTTCATCATCACATCACATCCCATCACTGTGTAGTATGATTACCCTCATATTGTTTCCACGAACAGAATAGTGCGTACAGTAGTTGTTTTATGATATTAATACTTTTGTGTGTTTTAATTTAGCTCTCTAGGCTCACACTGGCTATGTCGAGTGCTATGCTCTTAACAAAGGCACAACAAACATGCGCTCTTAAATAATAATGACCACTATAATATTGTTAAAGCGTCAATAACGCTAAAACAACTTTCGTGTCTTTTCATTCTTATATTATAGTATTTGCACTAATTCCAAATGGATGCTCAAATGGCTCAAGTGAAGCCACTGTTCATACAAACATAAAGATATAAATTTATACGCCCAATAAACATTACTGTCTAAATTATACATCAAAAATATACTTGTTTATATAGCTAAGTACTTTTTCCTTTAGTGGCGGTTTCCAAGCTTGAAGCTTCGTTTCGTCTCTAAACATAACTTAGCTTTAATATTGTCCAGAGTCGGATTTTTTACATCCTAGAAATATTAATGTCCTTGCTTGTCATTGTACTGATGGCACTTAAATAATTATTAAATAATGAATGCATATTAAAAATCAATATTGCTTTGCCAACATGAAAATCCCTTGCTGCCTCGTGGCGGTTTCGTTCTTCCGGAAGACCTGTATTCCTTTGTGGCCACGTCGTGTTGTATGTCACCTTAATTCAAATATAAAAACCCTCATAAAAATAAAAATAAAACCCTCAGGCCGCACAAACCAAACCAAGCCAAGCCAGCAGAAGGAAAGAGTGGCGTTGAAAAAAAACAGGCAACAAACCGAAAGGAAAGGATATTGTAGCATATCTACGCAAGCACCCTTGGTCCTTGCTTGCTTTGGTAACATCCTCTCCTATAGGATGGGGCAGGACAGGAGAGAGGAAATTATTAAATTAATTTCGTTCATTATGAGGTGAGAGTGTGCGGGCGAAAAATTCGAAAAGTTTTGCGAATTAATTAAATTTCAAGACGCAGTGCGAAGGCAAGTGGATGAAGTGGAGTCCAAAGGCCAGATGCGAAGATGCTAAAGGAAACGAGCCGATTTCCAGACGTCCCGTGATTCTTTGGCCTACGCAAAGACGAAGGAAATTTAATTAACCCCATAACTAAATATTATTTTTTACGTTTTTCACATTTTAACGTGCGTTTTAGCAAACGGGGATGGAGAGTCAAGTGCGTTGCTGTTCCTGCGAGTTGAAGCAACTGCAATCCCAGTGGTGGCATCGCCATTTTTTCTTAATTCAATTTGAAAGTAATTAAATTCGGAAATTCATCAAAAAATAAATAAGAACAGGGACAAGGCGCAAAAAGAACACCGCTTGAATGTATAAACTTTGCACAAATTGAAATGCAAACAGAGGAGGAAATGTATTCACATCACACAGATAGATGAGTTGTGCCTGTGGAAAAAAGAGTAAACGTTTCCTTAAATCCCTCACCCCAACTTTCGCGTTTTGCTTTATAAAATTCGCCGCTTATTCCAATTTAGTACTCTCTCCGGTTTGAGTAGGGGTGGCTTAGCATTTTTATGAGATTATTATAGAATTATTGCTGCACCGAGCCATACATAAATTATAATTACCCACCGGGTGTCGTATTAACTATCACATCGATTTCGTTTCCGCCAAAGATCTTTATACCGAGTGTCCCAAAATAGCAAAATATTACAAGCATTTTCTGGTGACATTATGTTAGGTATACCCTTGGTAGGTGATGTGGATGATGATTCCAGAAGATATAGGAAGATACAAACGCTCTTCGTAGGGTGGTTTGGCGAATTCCCATCTGGGACACGGTAGGAAATTTTCGAGATAATCGCACAAACACCAAACCCCACGCAAAGACAACTTACCTTTACAAAACAAACTTCCATTATGGAAGAAGGTATCAAAGACAAGAGTGAAAAAGTGTGATAACGTTTTGAAAGACGGTTCAATTTGATAAAAGCCTTCTTTCAATGTGTCTCTGTAAATTCTCCAGTACAAACAAAACTAAATTTTTTAATCATATTCTGGCTAACAATAACAAAACCTTTAACACATCCTGTATTTGCCCTCCGCAAGCTACCCTCACAAAACACTAACCCAAAACAATAACAAAACGCTCAAGAAAGCATGCAAATGGAATAAAAATGCTCCGCACGCAACAAAGAAAAAGTTGCTGAAAAGCAATTAAAAATTTAACGAGTTTTGCATCACCTGATACACAACACAACTCGTTTCAAAAGGAGCTCGCAAACATCACTGCGCACCAAAACGCACATTCAAACGCTTGTTGAATACATACCCCATTCAATATGCATATGCAACTAAAACAACCTGTACATCCTTGTTACTTCCACACCACACAGTTATAGTTTACGTCTAAGTTTGAAGTGGCCATTTCATGGAAATAAAGAACTTGGCGGATAATTAAATCATTTGCTGGTTTATTAATGATAAAAGTATTGGGAGTTATCATATTCAGAGCATCCTCCTGGCAATAAACACATGTAGAAATGCACAAGTTGTCATTTATGTTGCGCAATTCATATAAAATTTAATTAAAACTACGTAGACGTAGACGAATGTATGTAGGCGTTGTATATTAATTGAATTCAACTTTTGGAATGAAACGTTGAAAATTAAACATTGTAAAACTCGAGTGAAATTGTTTCAATTGCATTAGTACACTTGCAACAACTACTAGGTACAGAAATGGTACAAAATAATTAAAATGTTGCAACGATTCATTCTCATCGCGTGAAAAATGATACTCGAAGTTGATTCGATTAAGTTTTAATGAGGTATTGAAACCCATCCACTAATGATCGACTTATCGCTAATCTAGACATCATTAACCGTACACGTTTAATGGAGTAAGTTTGGTTGAATTACCAAATACGAGCGAGTCTTGGCACACTGTTACAACTATGATTACAATTACTTGCGGATCAAGTTAGGCAAAAGGAAAGCGGGAAGGAAATGCAAGGGTTCAATTTGTATTTCTTATAATGAGAATGGGGAGTGAGGACGGTTTGAATCCTTCGATCCTTTGGGTCAGATCAACTGAGCAAGTTGCTCTTTCTTGGCATTGGGTTTCAACCGAAACTTTTCCTACAGGTTTCCAACTATCTGGCAAGTCGAAAACAGGCTAACTATGCTAAACGTTTTGTTTATGTTCCTGCATAAAGAACAGATTATAGCAAGGATATCCATTAGTTAATCTCAAATAACTGATATGAGTAGGAGGTAGATATAATTAGGGAAAACTTGAAGCATTTGGAGAAAAAGATGTATCCGTCAAAAAGACTCAAAGTTAAATAAGTTTAACACAAGATAAAACAACAATCATGCATATTTAATCAACGTTGCCAAGAAAACATGCGTAAAATTCCCTCAAGGAATTTCATATCCTGTTTTCAATTTATGTTTCTTGAATAATAAATAATACAAACATTTATACAACAATATGAGAAAAATAGAAAAGTTTCGAGTCTTCTTCGTGATGTGATGACTCGACGCCCACGCGCCATTTATTTCCTTGCCAAATTTGAACATTCAAATGAGATGCTTTCAGCCAATTCACCAACCTATATGATTATTTAGATAACAAACAGATCCATGCTTTATCTACACATACACGAGAAAGGTATACGAACGCAAATAAACGAAGCATTTGCAAAAAAGTAGGAAGAAAAGCACCCAGAGCAAGAAAAAAACGAATAAGTATATAGGTATGTATAGCTGGAAAAATATCAGAAAACTCCACAAGCATCAATTGGTTATCCCCGGCACGACGATATGCCGAGACTTTCAAATTCAAATTAGATTCTTATTTTATTTTTTGTTGACCGACTTCGTTCGTTCTCTATAGCTCGCTAAACCGAATCGAGAAAGAAAAGAGTTTTCGGTTACATCACCGCCACTCTCTCCACCTGCCAGTTGCATACAAATTTCGCTCAATTTCGCCCATACAACGAATACCCAGAAAATTCTATTCAGTAGATATTGAGCAAATATCATATCTATGACGACAGAAAGACAGGTAGATTTGGGGTAAAAGGCAGATATTTTGAAGGTAGATAGGTAGGTAATTTGAACCCCGGGACTTTGGGTTAAATTGACAAGTTTGTAACAAGTCCAAGGAAACCAGAAATTAAAAGGTGATAATATTGAAACGAGGAGTATGTTTTATTGTAATCAAAATCTCCCCGAGTGAAGCTCGTGTCAAGTAGAAGGTAGTAGAAGTGGAACAGTTGAAGGCACAAGTTGAATGTTCCACCGGTTCCACGAGTATTCAGTAGGTTCAGTGTTCAATTCCCGTAGTACGTTGGAGGGTCCTAAGCTTGGTTCGTAGCCGCGGAGCCCGAAAACGCACGCACACAACGAGCAATCTTGCAGTCGCCGGCGTTAGCGCACTTCGTCGATCTCCCGCTGTTGGATCGTTGAAGCTGGTGCGCTGGTGGCGGTGTCGTGGTGTTGGTGAATACGCTGCCGGTGCTTTGGATAGCGTGGAAACTGTACAAGTATCGAGTGAACGTACTCCGCGCGCGTTCTGCGCCTGGGCATCGTCACGTGACGCTTCGACGCAGTATGGCAGACAAGAACTTGATGGGGCTCCCACGATGGCACATAACCGGAGCGAATGTCCGTGTTCTATCTTCAGTGTTGTCGATCGTTCACGGTCGCGAGGGCGTACGCACGATCGGCTATCTTCAAGCAAAACTATCCGCGCTCATGCGGGCGAAAACTTTCGCATAATATTGTTGGCAAGTCGCGAGTATTGAACGCATTCAGCAGCTATCCATTAAATCCTGCGAGCACCTGACGCTAACCTCGAAACTCCCAGCCAAAGCCTGAGAAAAATCAAATAAATCCTAGTGTTTGTGGTGTGTACATTTGCTAATGGTTTTTGAGGTCAAACGATTAAGAAGAGAGGCGATTGACCTGAGAGAGTTCTCTCCAA
The DNA here is from genome assembly GCA_030264655.1 of Leptusa sp. GC000079. NCBI lineage: Eukaryota > Metazoa > Arthropoda > Insecta > Coleoptera > Staphylinidae > Leptusa > Leptusa sp. GC000079. The sequence goes on along the minus strand of JARJDT010024508.1, from coordinate 9,036 downwards.
ATTTGACGAGTCGAGTGTTGTTTTTCTATTGGTACCCTCGGTACCATCCATAAAAAAATAAAAAGATGTAATATAATAAAAAAAAAAAAAAAAAAATTGGCATAGTAAAAATGAAAGTGTATTATATTCGAAAGTTTTTACGGCTACAATTAATCCAATTGGCACTTCCTATGCCGATATAGCTTAAAAAAGATGATATAAATATAAATGTAAAAATTAAATTAAAAAAAATAATTATGGCTTTGAAGCACGCGTTGAGCACCATCGTGGTGCTCACTTGTGTCGTCTGCTATCACAACAGTTGCTATTGCGGTTTTGTGTTCGACGATATAAGTGCCATCAAAGATAATAGAGATTTAAGGCCGCACACGCCGTTGGTGAACGTATTCTATAATGACTTTTGGGGTACACCCATGCATAAGGTGAGCCACCACACCAAGCAAGTGCGACGAATATTGTTGTTGCTTGTTCTGCACTAACTCGCAACGCAACTCCGTCACCATCCTACCCTCATCTCCTTAGCCTCAGCTACTATTGTCTATGTGCCCAACTTCCGATACTAGTAGACTCGCAAACTACAACTAAGTCAGCATCTTAAGTCTGCCACGAACACCCTCCCACTATTCTTCCTTCATTGTGGGATACATAAGACACTTTATTGCACACGACCGCAACGTCTGCCAGTACACTTGCGTAATTTATTGCTCAAGAACAACAAGTAACAAGTCACCAAAACAATTTAGGAACGTAATTACCCGTTATACATCTTGGGGATCATTACCTCTCATTTAATTTCCTCCAATGCTACCAAGTATTTCTCCGTACTCTACAATACAATGTAGTGACAGTAGTCGTACTCACTTGATGGAGTATTCCAAGGAGTTACTATATCCACTCCAAGGCGTGAAACCGAATGGCGAATAGGGAAGAATGAAGAATAGATGAGATGATTATGCAACTTTTTTTTACTAGGAACTGGGAGATGTCTTTAGGTGGTCGTTTAACTTTCTTTGGTGGGTTTACCACCTATATAGGAAGCAGGAAGCTATGCAATACCATTAGGTGTCATTAGGAACGTTTGCAAGATTCCTTACATTTGTCATACACCTAGCCTATTAGTAATCCGTCTCAATGATGACAGACTTGATGAATTATTTCTGTAAAAAAAACCTGACACGTTCCTAGGTGGGATTAAGTCTCAGAAAAACATCTCGATCAATGCTAGTTAAATTGATCTAATAAACTATTAATTCATATAATTCCAACTGGTTTGCATAACTTCTGCACCTGAGTCTGACCGATGATGAAGGTAGGCCGTAGAAGTAGGTAGCAATCAATGAAAAGTTGTTAGACCTACATGACTACCATATATTCCTATTTCAACAATAAGTACGCAGTGAAAAGAGCAATAAATTTCAACGACCTGCATTCAAAATGAAGCTGCACATCTCTATTCAGCTTTTTTAGGAGTTGAGTCGAATAGCAGGTTGTGACTTTTCTGATTAACGAATAAATTGCCACTCGCCATCACTACATGTTTTCTGCGACTACTGTTTTTGGAATAGGTGGCGACCACTGGCGAAATGTGTGCGCCGCGTGCATTTTGAATGCCGAAATAAAAACACCTCTCGGCCGCTTCGGAGGCTGGCGCGCAAAAAATAATACATCGGTAGGCCCGGCTTGAACGAGCATACAAATAAGCAAAAGTACGCTCAAAACTCGCTCCCGAACGACGTGTGCAACACGGCGAGCCGAGTCGGGGCACGAAACAATGGGGCATAAAATAAATTCAGCATGAATTCGCAATTACGTTAGGTTACCACGCGCGCTCCAGCAGCCGGCAGGACTCTCGCTGTAAAGAGATGCAGGTTGAATGACTGCTTTAATTCTAAATTTACTAGGTTATTGTAGCGCGAATGTAGAGTGTTGCTCATGCTGCTGATGGTATAGAACGCACGGGATGAGATATTGAAGCAGCAACAGCAGCACAGCAGGATTGAAATATGAACGTGAATAAAGCACCAACCCCAACGCAGGGCAATTCTTCATTTAATTATTTCGATATTTAAATATCTCAATTTCGAATAAAGTTTAATAGAAATTTGCGGGGTAGTTTTGTAATTTGAGTTTGTTGAATCGAATAACATTTTGAAATGAGTACAAATATCTGTCGAATGTCGCCCACCACATCCACTTGCACGAAACGTGTAATGCATTTGCTCAGTTTTCATTTGCATTTGGCATTGCCGCAGTATTTTGGGGAAAAATAAACATAGAACAATGATGGAATTGTTGTGGTTAACAGAGTAATGTAGAGCGCGTTGTTGTCTCCGGGTGGTTGGTTGGCGGTATCAAATTTAATTCCGATTTCTCTATAGAGTGAAACGTACGTGTGTGTCTGCTGTGTGAGTATTGCGTTTTCGTTTTAGGTCGCTGTTGTTATTCGTGCGCTTGCATATCGTTTGATACGCAGCAAGAGAGCGTAATTTTCGGAAATTTCTATTCAGAAATTGAATTAATTCCGAATTTTCCTCCATTTGCCAACCGCCAACAGCGCGCACCCGAACTCTCCTCTCTTAACATCAGCTGTAATTCCGGTTTTGAGGTATACACAATTTCGGGTAGATGAAAAGATAATTTCAATGCAAAATGTTTTAATATGCATGTGGCATAATCACAGAGACTCCGACTAGAGAGTAGAGAATGAAGGTCGTTAGAGGAAAGCTTACCAACAAATGCTTCAAATTTGCCCAAATTCATATTTAATTGCCAAATCTAAACCCATCACAGAGGAGCAACTAAACTGATTTCGAGATTCAATTACTGTATATTTTCACAATTTATCGACATTGTCAAGGTCACCTCTACTTGTATACTTAAAAAAAATTTCTAATTAGAATTGTAATTGTTTCATTTGGTTGGTTTCTATGACGAGTGCGTATTTTCCAACTTATTAGTTTTAATTGCATTTCGGCAAAGTTTCATTTAGTTGGCTTTGTATATTGTTTCAAATACACATTAAGAGAAACGTGCTCGTTGCTCGAGTCGCGAACGCGAATATTATGTAGAAAAGAAACGTTCGCACGCTGAAGCTCGAAGTGCAAGAGTAGACTCGACTCGAATTCGATTATTCAATTTGAGTTCATTATTTTATTACAAAAGTCGTCGTCGCGAGAGTTTCTTCCGTCTTTGTCGGCGCGGTGGCGGCAATAAAACGGAAACCAACTCAACCATCACGAGAGACAAGCCAGTCCCAGTCGTCGCCACTGGCACCAGGACTTAAACGCGATCTAGAGAAGGACGAGGTACAGTCCTGCCTGCAACTTGAGTTGCTTCCATGCCGCGCTATGTCAACTCGGTGCTGAATCTTTGAGATTCTGCAGAGCAATTGAAGATTGCCTTGCTGATGCAAAAGTGCAAGAATTTACCGAGTGTTGCAAGCGATCTCACTCGATGATATTTTGCGAGTACATTCTGTAGAAATCAATTCGTTACTCTGAATGCTCTCGCCGACGAAAGGAAACGAATGAATGCATATGACGAAGATAGGAAGAGAACGCGGATAAGTTTCACTCGCCATTGCTATTGCCATTGGCAGCAATGGCAGCAATAGCTGGAGGAAACTTATTCAGCGCCAAGTTATAATTGAGAATGGAATTGTACATTATGCCTCTCCGGATTAATTAAAAGTATGGATTATGTAGGAAAGTCGTCGCTTGCGTCGGTTTCATAGCCGCGAACACGGCGGTTCCCCAAGCGTTGCGATACTTGCGCGCTTTGGGTTCATGTAAGTCACCGGGTACCCTCATATCTCTTACCATTTAACACGGCCTCATAGAGCCGTCGTGGCAAAACGCGGATTCGCTGAGTGTCGACGCAATGTATGCATATAAATCTAAATCTCACCAGGCTGCTCCTGCTCGTGTAATGTGTGTAACTTAGGACGAGCAAAGGGAGGCCATGGAGGCAGAAAGCATGCAGAAAGCGAGATTCGAACTTCGGCGCTGTCGTCAGGCGTGTTCCGAAGAGAAATGGCGTGCGTCGCGCGTTTGGGAATTGTGCGTGCGTTGCGCTCCGAAAATTTGCCGCTCTTATTTCAATGCTGTTACATACAAGCATGTCTAGTTGCGTCTGCCAAAGTTCAATTTTAGTTTCATGCCATAGTTATTAGAGTTGCCTGGAACAAGTTATACATTTTGCAAGTTTGCGCTCTATACCTCTTTGCTGCTGGATGCGTATATAGTTTATTACCTCATAGTTTGAGTTTCCGGTTTAGCTTTTGAGCAAAAAAAGATTCCTTGAAGTGAAAAAAAAGTTTAAAGAAGTTGACTACTAGGTATACACATAGTACAGGAAAAATGAAAATGGAGAAAGAAAAGTCGTTACTTTTTATTGCAATTTATGCTTTTTATGTAGGTATGTCGTGCACGTAAATTTCGAACGCAAACTTTATACTTTTATTACAAATTTAAATGTTTCTTTTTTATTTTGCCTTTTTGAATTACATAACCATTTGAGCTATGGCAATTCGCACCCACTATACATATGTATATATAGTTTAAAGTGAACATTTTATTTGCCCTTTCGAAACTGCGTTATTTTCAAATTGGAAAAACTGATTTAAACAAAAACACAAAATAGTTGTGTTATTTTATATTGAAAATGTAATGCGAACCGTTAGAGCTTTACCTCTATATCTAATGCTGAAATACATCACATTTTCCGATCGTGATGTACTTTCTACACCATCGATCCCTATCTGGAAAATGAGAGAGAATTAACTGATGCGTTCATAATGCATATTGCTTTGCCCGGTTATTTGGTTATTTTCACATTTCCTCGTTTATTGCTTCATCATCACATCATCGAGCCATGACCTATCGAGATACACGCTACTTACCGACGTGTTGGTTACTGTTTATGGAAACATCACGTGCTGTTATCGTAAAGTCATCGAATCATTGCGTTGCCCTATTTCTAAATATAAAAACTTATTAAACTAGCAACTTTAATTAAAGTTGAATTTCAATACTGTCAAAAACTCATTAGGGTTGTATTCATTGAATTGACCGTATAGCTTCAGTTCTGACCTATTTTGAACTAAATATGCCTGAAACGATCTATTTATGTGTTTTTAATAACCGTAGGTATGTAAAGCGTTCCCGTTCGATATTTGTTAGTCACTTTTCATGTAAGCGCAGGATAACGACGTAGACGCTCTTTCAACGCTTCCTTCATTTTTTCACAAGCGCGCATCATTTTCCTCTTGCTCTTCCTTGTAGATGTTTTTCAGTTGGCTAACCTCAACTGCAGATTTCATCATTCATGCCTGCTTTAAGTTCACGATGCATTCATTACAGGAACTCTTTTTAGCCGCTTTACAAAGTTTCCTCTCATTTCGCTGATAGTAAATATACACGCGTAGTATAGCGAAGAATTCTTTTTACTCCAACGCCGGCCGGATATTATGAGCTCAGGAGTAATAATCCTTTATAAACTTACTCAACTTCAATCGTATTACGGCAGAAATTTGGCCCAATTAGTTACTAGTTATTGGCAATCATGAAGTAGAAACTTTTAATTTTTGAAATGTGGAATTTTCATGAATTGTGCTCAAGTCAAGTCAACAGTTGACACGCTTAAGAGTTGCGACTCGAAAATCGAATTTACGCCAAACATACAAGCATGCACATGCCTATAATTTCAATCTTGGCGCATAATTAATTTTATTATAGCGTTTATTATAATATGGCATGATGAATGGTTAAACATGTAGAACTTCAACTGGTGTATAGCATGGCGTCACGTCGCGCATAAATGATTCGCATTGTTTGCACGTTGTTTGGAAGGCTTCTCGTCGTCGTTGACGTCGTTGTTGCTGGTTTGGTTTTACGATGTTTGGCGTGTTGCGGGCGGCAATGTTGGCGGCGGCGCCGGCACAACTAGTGCCTGCAATGCATGTAGGTCCAACTAGTACCAGAGGCAGCGAGGAGGTATTATGATTGTTTCGTTGTCGTTTTGCGTTCTTCAAAGCCGCTGCGTTGCTGGCTTCACGGCGGCAGTGGTGGCGGCGTGTCGTGTGGTGTGAGGGCGGCAAGTTTATATGTTTGTACGGTATATATGCGAATATTCTTGCGGGTAATTAGGTATTCTTGAGAGCGTGTATACACAAGTTCTGTGTGCGATGTTAATTTCGAGCGTATACACAACGAGCAACTCCTTATACAAAACACTTCAGATTTTAAACGAAACTATTATAAATTACCTACATACAAATCTAATATCTTCATAAATCAATAATTTTAAAATACAGTATGTTCACAATTTTACTTAAATGACTGAACATTTATTGCAGTCAAGAATTTTGTGAAGGCAAACAGTGATTCTATCCCCAAAAATTTTTCTACAAAAATAAAATTTCAAAATTTTCCCGGCGACAGACTGTAATAAATAATATTTTTATTTCATGTTTAGGTTGACGAGAATTAGGCAGTTTTTTTAGCGTAAAAGAGTTATTATGTGTTAATGTATTCAGAATGGCAAAATAATTATAATCGTCAGTAGGTATACGAAATATAGCGAAAGATTGAAATTGCTGGCAATTGGCAAAGCCATTTGACTAAATGCGTTTTATTTCTAACGTTTGGCGGCAGCGATTTTTAGCTTCAAATTACCAAAGTTTCCAATCCATAAAAAACATCAAACTTTTGTTTGCCCCGTGGCATATTGATATGGAAACTTATTTTCGTCGTCTCGTATACCAAACATAAAAGGAACAAAAAAATAACAATAAAATGAAAAGAGATCCAAATGACTTTTCCAATTATCCTTAATGACCGAAACATCAAATTGTGTGCGAGCCTGTTATTTCGTTCCCCGTTCCGCATTTAATTGCTTCGGCAAACCAAACCAAAATTTTCCATTTCGGCCATTATACATTCATTAATTTGATATGTAACATTGGCATTGGATTCATTTTGCGTTCGTTTATGTTACAGGAACAAAGTCACAAGTCTTATCGACCATTATGCGTTCTTACGTTTCGGTGGAATTATCTTCTATGGCAGCTCGAGCCGATGGGATACCATCTTGTGAATATGTTACTGCATTCAGTCGTTTGCCTAATGTATTTCAGGTGAGTTTTAAATAAATAAAGAAATAATTGCGATTAGAACTTTGTGCATCTTTCTTGTTTTTTTTAAATAAAACAAAGACAAAAAGATTTAATAATTCTATTATGTTCCCAGTCAAGCGCATTTTATTATTTTCTTCATCTGTTTTGTTCTTCGTTATAATCTTCTATTCGCTGTATGTATTTTAAGAATCTCATTGGAATATTTGGTGCACATCAAAAGAGCTTTATCTGAAAAAACACGCTTTCTGCGTTTCTCCTACTTTTGCACACAACACTGACAACGCGGCGTCGACGTCGACGGTATTATTTTCAACTTGTATTCCAAAGAAATAAAAACTTTTATTATACTTTCTAACTTTGAGAAAATTGCTGATGAAAACTTTACTTTTTCCAAGAAAGGAAGAAAAAAGCCCGCGCGCAAAAGATATGTTTGCCTTTCACAAGACGAATGTTCCTGCGGTTTTTGTTTCTATGCCCTTTGCGTGTAGAAATGCATTCATTTTCTCTTTGTTTTAACAAACATAAGAATACACCCAACAAACTCTTGCAGAAAATATAGGAAAACAGTTTGTGCTAAACAAAAACAGTTTTCGCTCGCGAAAAATTCGTTGATTAAAAAATAGAGGACGAAATACAGGCTGCACTCGTGAATCTGAATTGAGAGGACGCAGTGCTTTGTTAAACAAGCCGTTGAGCGTGCCAAGTACAGCAAGCACATATTTAAATGAAATAAAATTTTCTTTTTTCCCGTCCTTCTTTCGTACGCTTGTTTTGAATACTTAAATTTGAAGCGTGGCGTGGCGGAGAGGCAGAACGAAAAGATCTGGAGCATCAACCAAGATAAACATCACTATACTACGTAGCGTAGATTTTATGCACGATCATCTTCGTTATTAATTTAACAAAACGCAAGAGCAAAACACCATCTGAAACTAAAATAAAACACAATTTGCTTCTTTGCCAGATTTTCCTAGTTTGCAAAGGGCTTTGTATATTTAAATATTTTACATCTTTTCGAAAATCAAATTATGTTTACTTCATGTTATATTTTACAAATAAATACAAACTTCAATTTCAATCAAACAAACAAGCAAACAAACTATACATATTTAGGTATGATGCAAAACCAATATTTTAATTATTTTACTGGACATGAATTTCAATCAAACTTTTAATATTTTCGATTTGCATGCGGATAGAACGCAATTTTGATACAAATGACGAACACGTTTCTATTGGAATAGTATAAACAATAATACAATGCAAACGTAAATTATTGATTTTGGCTTGGGAAAATTGACATTTGCGATTTTACGTGGGAAAAAGAGTTGTAATAGCGTATTTATAGCTGATTTGAATCATGATTGCGAGTGAATAATCGAGCTAATCAACGACGTCTTGATGAGCTCTAATTCGTTTCTGTTGTCCACTAATATCATTGCCCTAATGCGAATCGAATTACCTAAAAGGCTTCGTTCACGTTAAGTTAAGCTAAAGTTACTTGCACTTGCGTTAATGCTCTGCTCATTCATTACACAAAGTAAAATCTACATAGTCTTGGTCCACGAGACCATAACTAATGTATAGTACAATAATTGCTAATTACTAATTGTTCTCCATGATTGTTATTTGTTAATGTTAATTATGTGAATGTATAATCGTAAATGGAGCAATTGTTCTTAATTGACATTAATCATTGAATGAATAAGTAGGAAGATATACATGAGATGAGATTAAATAGTATAAATATGTTATGCGTTTATGCAGAGTTTTTCCTTGTCATTGTTGGAGGATATGTTGATGATGGGATTTGTAAGGACTTAACTCCGTAGTTACGGATAGATGCTGTTCGATTTCTTTCAGCAGCTAAGCCCGAGTTCAGTAGAAAATGAGCAACGATA
>JARJDT010024505.1:0-11606 GCA_030264655.1 Leptusa sp. GC000079 | reverse complement strand
CAACGTTAATAAACCTCAATCAAACGTTTGAACAAGTTAATTACGCTTACCGTGCATATTGTTATTTATGATACACGTTATAAACGTAAATCATGCAGTCGCTGTTTGATTTGTTGGGGTTTATGTAATATGTAATAGGAAATTATTAAATAAAATACAAATTATATATACAAATATAGAAATTGGATTAGCTTACCTTCAGGATGAAGTTGCGCGCAAATTGGATGTTCACTTTATTCAGAAATTGCGCTTTTATTAGATTAATTTTAAATCGATTATGATAAGAACGCTCATGAATCGTGGGCCGACCGTCTCATCAACAACACACGCGGCCAACCACTAACAAAACTAAACAAAATCAGCTGTGTAGTGAGGAGCTCGAAAATCTCATGACTCAAAAATTTTTAAGACTACTATGGACATCTACGAATGCATAGCGCAACTAACTTGGTGCGATTTCTGTAAATATTGCGCTAAATTTAAATATTTGCCAAATAAAAAATTTTATGCCTCTATCTATAATAGTTTAGACGCTATCTGTTAACCAAAACAAGACTTCTCTGTTCTATAGACATATGCTACCTAAGACCGCGAAGTAAAAAGACACATACGCACATACATACGGACATCAGACCGTATGACCCTATGAATGCCTAGCTGTAACCATCATCGAGAGTTTCCTGTAATAAAGCGCGGGATTTTAAAATTGCGCCAAATGAAAAAGTTCAAAAGTTTCCAAGTAAAACGCCTCTTAAAATAATTGAGATTACGATCAGAAACAACCAATAACATAACATTATGCGTATATTGAACATATTTTCTAGTGACTGTAAAGTGCGTACGTGATTTATGCCTACACGCCGTGAACGCGAATGCTTCTCGTCTTTTGCGTGGTCGTAGGCGCGCTCGTAGCGAATCAATAATTGAGCGCGACACGAAACACAGGACGGTGAAGGCGAACAAGCAAAACCTGGCTAGAAGCAGCAAGTCGTCGAAACAAAACATAACATTAGATTGAATTTTGTAATCAAATAAATAATAAACGCGCTCCGCTCTGCAAACAGTTAGTCAAAGTGGCTGTCGTGTCGTGTGTTAAGCATTCGTAGCCAAAAAGCGCAAAATGTTGCTTGACTGTTATCAAACTTGATACTTAACGATTTTTCTACTAATAGTACTTCTTTACATTTCTTCATCTACACTCGATGAAAATAAACGTCTCTGTGTTTTACGTCTATAAGTGTTGAATATTTCTATTGTAGCAAACTCAAACTATAAGAAAACAATGCGAAACTATGCATGTTGAACGAGTACTACTCTATATCTGTGTCTTATTTCTCTTTGTATTTACACCATCAGGTATTTATGAACACGTACTTCATTTTACTAATCTATTCTTTATTTCTTTGTTAAAAATTATATCAACAGCGCATTTCATTCGGTTGCCACTTTATTAGTTATAGTGTTATAGTTTGTTTGATGTAGGTAGGAATCGGAGTTGTTTGTTTAGTTCATTGTAATTATTCCCTTGTTAACTCGATAGATAGACAATAATTACACATTATGCAACTATAATTAGTTTCCTAATGATTTTGGTTTGTTCGGTCGAGATTTATTTGTACGTAATTGTGGAAAACCACAATAACACATTTGAAAACAATTTACGTGATGGTGTCGCCGATGCATGTGCTTAAAGTTTGCTTCATGTTGTGTGTTGCAGGTGCGCTCACGAAACGAAATGCAAATATTCGAAGGTATCACGTCGATATCGGATCAAATCTTACTCTGGAGTGTCCATTGATAGGCAACAATTTTATGTGGGTGCGTGAAGGGCGCGATGAAGAACGCGACGTGCCGAAGTTGACTGTGCTCGAAGATGGCGACGTTTTTCTCGCCGATGTTAGTAAAGGCGATGCGGGGTTTTACAATTGCACATCGAACGAATCAAACGCGGGGGATGAAAGTGTCGGGAGAGTGCAAATACTCGTTAGATGTAATTATAGCGTTCAATTTATGCGCTACTAAGCATGCGCAGTAAAAAATAATGTTCACATTTTGTTTCGCAGCGCCACCGCCGCCTTTGATAAATGTGCGCGTGCATGCGAGCACAATCTTGGCGGTTTTGGTATGGGGTGTTAGTGGGGATGGTGGCTATCCAATTAGTTTTTTCACTGCCGAATTCAAAGAAGTTGACGCTGAAGAATGGGAACCAATCACACCTTTACACTTGATGCCAAGTTCGGTAAGTTTTCAATTTCTCACAAAAGAAAGATAAACTTTAAACTTTTAAATGACGCAATGCGAAATTGCAGAGGCAAATTGATGTGTACAAATTACTTCCTAATACGACATATGCATTTCGTGTTTGGGCTGTTAATCAATTGGGCGCCAGCGATGTTTCCGTTGTTTATCAAACAACGCGGATATCGAACGAAACGGCAGGTGAGTTCCAGATTCAAAGCAATAAAACGGGCGTAATTGCATTTTCATTATTCATTTCATTCGGCATTCGCTTTCGCCGTTCGCGGCCGATGAAATCGAAAAAGTCGGTCAAAAATCGATCGATTCGGAATTTGTTTTGCATGCCAATCAAGTAAACGAATTTGATGGAACGTAACGATTGATATTGCGTGATAGCATTCACTTAACTTGGGAAAATAAAGGAAAATTTATCTATCATTCCCGAGAGTTTAAAAAATAATTAAAACCTATGATTAAAAATCTATTACTATATCCTAATCGAAAACAAGTTCCGTAAATAAACAAACATTAAGCGGAATTTTAGTCTATGTAGTTTATTTTTAGAAATGAATTGTTTATTGTGATTGCAATGTGTAAAATTAAATTTTAGAATTAATACGTCATTTCTTGGAAGGCGCCAAAGATTTTGACACCCGCATTTGGGTGTTAGCAGTGGTGATTGTAATGGGAACACTCGTCGTGCTTGGATTCGGCACTTGCTTCCTACTTTATCAAGAATGCAAAGTACCAGGTGGTAAGTGATAAATAATTGATGTGTACTCAACAACCACATAAGTAGCATGTGAGTGGCGTGTGCGTGTGTGTGCTATTGTGCTGTACACACAGATTTCATAGTTGCATTGTATTTGATAAAAAATCACATTAAAAAAAATTAAAGCAATAAACTTAATTACTATGCTAAATCGAAAAATTAAACTTGCTTAATGTAAACCAATACGTACACTCAGTTTGATTTAATAGCTTATAGATAAGTGTGAAATAAGAAAATCGATGAAACTCATAGCTATTGATATTAGTGCTGTATATAATCCATTAGCTTATTATTTTTGTTATTTTATTGATTGATTGTATATAAATGTTTAGAGCATGTTCAATGTGCACGATGAATAAGAGAAATAAATGTTTGAAATAAAAGCTTTTCCGCTCAAGTTTATTTCATCACCGAGTCTAACGTATTGCATTGTGTGCTGTTCTCTTTTCTTTGATACTTACATGATCAATCGAATTAGAAATGGAGGATCAAGAAATCGAACTGGTGCCGAATATCATTCTCAATCCGGGATTTGAAGGCGATACGCAAATTATGCAATCGCCCGATGAAAACTCCAACAACGAAACGACACAGCGGCTTAATAACAATACTGTCATACAACAACGCAATCAGTAACTTCGGAAATGCAAATATCGCATTTAAATGCAAGAGGACATTTACAACACTAATATTATTGAGACAACGAAAAACATGCATATAAACATTTTATTGCAAGATATTTATTTCAATTTGAAATCTAAGGTTTATTCATTTCGATTTTGATTAAAATTTGATAAAAATCGAACTTGAGGCATTTTTTAGATGCTACGATATCATATCCCCACTAATAGCACAAAATTGCATTAGACTAAACTAAAAGACAAATTAAAATTAGGAATATGCTTCCATAAAGTGATCAAATGATAAAACTAAAATTATGACGATAATTATAACTTAGTAAAGCACTGACTTATAAAGATGAAATCGAAGCGTTGTGAAATTCTCTAGTTCCGTGTAATATCAAGGTGTTTTCGACGAATATATTTATATTTAATAACATTATAACATACATAACTAAAAATTAAACTACATCAAAGATCGCTATCATTGCATCTCAATCAAATCAAATAAAATGAAACTTGATGATTTTTTATCGATGACGTAAATGGCGACAAATCGACAGAAATAATGAAAAATTAACTAAAACTCGAAATAATCGAAAACCTTGTGTTCACTTGTATAGAGACATACATTTTTGATGATGGTTGTGCCTAATTAGTTGAATTAGCACTAGCACTAGCAGAAATTATTTTTCTTATTAAAATTGTAGACGGAAAAGCTCAAGCAGCTCAATAGAAAGACACGCAACGCCACGCGCTTTTATTAAATAATTAAATTAAAAAGCAAAAGTTATTAAATCAAAGCTAAATCATATAAACGCTACAATACTAGAAATGCAATGCAATAATTTAAACTAATGGGCTTCGTTCATTAATTAATTACTTAATGCATTTTAATCAGATAATATGCTAGAACAATATCAAAGAACAAGTACGGAGTGATTTTAAATTTTCGGCATCTAATTAAATGGGTGATTTTGCTCTTGTTTATTAGACGCCGATACTTTACACTCACGTTGTAGAACACTAGAAAACAGAAGATGCTAAAGGAGCTATTGAAGTGTTGTGAATAATTATAACTAATTATAATAACCTATTAACAAGTATAATGACAGTGCCTCATATAGTTTTTTAATTGATCAACTAATAATAAGTAATAGCACCGCATTATCATGACCTTAACATTGCATTATTTTTGAAATATGTATTTCTATTCGAAATTGATCATCAGACTGAATCATTGCCAGTGCATAATTTGCACTGTGCACCGCATTATTGTCATTGTGTCTTTGAACAAAATTTGTGCATTAAATCATTGCCAATTTCATAATGAATTTGTTGACGAGGCGCCTTTTATATTCGATTGTTCAATTAAATGTGTAATTACCACAATAACAAAGCAAAACTCACACGAAAACTACTTAATTGGAAATAAACATGATTAATATCAAGACTGACCAATTGGATGAACAAAATTACAACTTGATGTGCGCTTTTGAACATCGCAAATTGTTATATGTATAAATAAATTAACAACTATGTATACAAGTGCTTATTATAAATTAAAAATTAAACGAGCGGAAATATTGTCGGATGGTTGGCTTTTGTAAACGTGACAAATGTATTCGAATAATCGATTATTTTGTGTAATATGGAAGAGTGTTTTGTGTAGAGTTTGGTGGAATTATACTTTCAACTTTTTACAATCAACCAAAAATTACACTGGAATTAAGTTCCTATTATTTCAAATATTAAACTATTTTCAACTAAGTGAACTAAGTCAATTCTATTCGAATTTTACATACATTTGCACCTCAGGTTTCTAACTATTTAACTATTCTATTTATTGATGATAGTTAATGGAAAATATTTATACTGCGCGCGCTTTTCATTACGCAAATTGCTTTAAAACACATAACGAACAGAAAGCTTTCACTAACAATGGACAAATGCTTCCTCCTAAATAATTTAAATTAACTATTAAGTCAAATTATATTATATCTTTAACATCTTGTAAAAATTATATTATATTGTAATTGCTTCTAATTAATACTCGCGTGGGCTATATTTTCATTTTTCACGCTTTAAATTAAGAATCAGTCGATTAATCTAATCACTTTCGAAGTTTTTCAATTTATACATTTTCATACATATTTATACATATTTCTATATTTGAAATATGGGTATTCAATAGTAAAAACCAAACATAAAAGTTGAATTTACATAGATATTTACGCAATCCAAATCATGAAGTACACGTAGCCATAAAATACATCCCAAATTGCACTTATAATAAAAATAACAATTAATTATGATCTCAACATGAACAAATTTATTTACTATTAAAATAAAAGAGAAGCTGAAAGCAATACTTTTGGTGTGTTTGTAATAGTAATATTTGTAATATTTATTTAAACCCTGTTTTTTTTTTAATTGATGATAAATTACCGTTAACGAATAATTAACAATTAAAATGTTTGATTTGTTTTTATAAACTTGCAAATCTGCAAGTAATGTACGTTTGTGTTGGCGTCTTTGTACAAATATACTTTTATATTGAGAAAAATATACTTACCTTTTATTTTTTATGTTCAAGTAAAAATCTAACACAAAACAAATAAAAAATAACTAAAATGTCGTTTTTATAAATTGATCTGTTATCTGTTACACTATTCAATTAATGTGATGGTCAAATTAGCTAATTGTACTTACAAAACATATTTTAACTTAAAATTATTACATTATTACAAAAAGAAAATAATTACAATCGAATCCATGAATCAATCAAGTTGGCAACTTGGACTCTTGCAGCCTTCAAAGCTGGCAAATCAGTATCCCTCTCTGGATACATATTTGCACAATGAGCAGTTCCTGTAATTAAGGTAAGGTTACCTCAATGTTCAAATTTTACAAACTTAAAATCTCTTAGATCAAACCTTTGATATAAATAGCTGGCGCATTTTGATCCATTGTCTTCGTAATGCCTAAAGCGTGCTACGGATCAATGGACCCATGAACAAAGACAACATTCGAAACCTCAATATTCAAAGCCCCATAGAGAATATTCGTCCTAGAAACTGCATCCTCCAAAAAGGAGGCATTGTATTTCGGTCCAAAAATATCAACACACTGCTGTATGAAGAAATCCGCTGGAAAAGCATCGCCGAAAACTTGCGGTTTGTACATCGACGATTGAAAGAATCCAAATTCTGTACACGTTTGATAAGTCCATTGTCGACCACCTTCAGCAGTCTCACTATCCCAGCTAATATTGCGTTGAGTCGCAATCATTTTGTCATATTTATAGTCCAAACATGTCTGATTAGTCGCATTAAGAATCATCGCATTAACTTGCGCGAGGCGTGTAACAGGCGGACCAAGATCTTCATTCGTCATGACATCACATAAACTATCGATAGTTATATTGCTACTACTGCCATGACGATTGTCCTTGTTGTATTGAACAACGCCGGCAAAATTTCCAGCAAGACTTTCAAAGAAATTTGAAATGTCGTTGCGATTGTTTATGGACTTCTCAATCGGGTCGCACAAGTTGAATTTTTGATTGATATTACGTTGCCCGACCATGTGGCGCAAAAGAATGTCGACTTGTTGAGTGCCTTGTTTCACTGCAGTCACACATGCATCGCTGTACGTTGCAAGAGCCTCGTCGACGACGCGGAAATAATCAAAGAAGTCGATTTCGGCGAGTAGTGGACCGCTTGCGGACATTGCGCCGTGGACAAGGTGCGGATATTTGGCGCGAAGCCATGCGGCTAATGAACCAGGGTAGGAACCACCAAATGCGATCCATTTTACGGATGAGGGTAGGTTATAGCGGTCATTCATGGCCGAAATGAAGTATGCCAAATCAGCCAATGCTTGTTGGCTGGTTAAATATTGCATATTTTTCGTACTTAAATCTCTGCGTGAACAAAAGTACGAAAGTTACGATATAAATGAAATTTCGGGCAAACCCTTATCTGTTATCGTTAATTTTTTGATATATCAAAACTAGACAAGATAAACGCAAGTAATTTTAATAACTCATCTCGTAATTTTTCTTGATTAAAATTTCCCATGACTTTTTTTGTAAGCATTTGGAAGCCAGTAGTTTGAATTGAAAATCTCTACAAATTCTTAGATTCTATTGTTTTAATTAATATTTTGCCTTAAAAAATATTTTAACATTATGAAGATCAAGATATATTATTTGGTCAAGAACTATTGATCTTAATTTTCTGTTAAATTTGAACTAACAAAAATATTGTTTGAATAGCATAAAATCAAAAATCTTAATTTTGTACAAAAAACAAGAACAAATATTCTTAAACAAAAATCTTATTATGGTTATTTTTCTAAATGCCCTGATCTAGTCGAATTCTCGATAAGAAAAAGATTTCTAGAATATCAAGAATCTCGTCGTGAAATTAACAAATATTGTGACCATGTTATTGTCTGATATTTTTTAACTGTACAAACAAGGAAACAAGTAAAGAACACCATGAAACATGAATGAAACTTACTCTGTCGGCCGACTTTTTCCATAATAACGATGTTCCACTTGAAAACAAAGCGCGCCGAATTTTTTCGCATAATCTATCCAAGTGCCCTGAGTCATCCATTTAATAGTTGCCTCCCCTTCGCCCCCAATCATTAAAAAAACTGGCCCACCCGCAGTGGCATTAAAATACTCATCGTTTATGTAAAATCTCTGCATACAAAAACAGAAAAAACGAATTCATTCATTCTCATTGCTATTTCATAAAATTAAGAAAAACGCACCTGTTTCCATTGCCTCAAATCATTTGGCATGAAATGATCGAGTTTTTGCATAAACCACTCTTGACTAACATGCGGATTCAAACTTTTTGAATCTATTTTGTAATGATCAGGCGCGCCTAAATTGCCGCCTACTCGTCTACCTCGGTGATGGAACCGCCACGCATAATTAACACTAATTAAGCTTGCGAAACTAATGAGAGCAATTAAAACACATAACCTCATCATCGTGAACACCGCGCGATTATAATTTGTAATTCGCGTTTTCTGAGATGTAAAATGTGAGTGAAAATGAAATGCTTGATTTATTTCGATTGCTCTTTGCTTTTATATTCGCTGTTTCATGAACTCTCCTCGCATTGATAATTGATAAAAGGTTATCGTGCCAGAAACTGACTTGATAAATAGAACCGCAAAATGTGTTGATGTTTGGTTGATGCTCAAATCTCAAGATGAAGATGCGCACTAACAGCATCACTAACATCAGTAAAAGCTTATTAAAACTAAAACTACGTTAGAAATTGTAAAACTTGATTTCTTATGGAATAAAATACTAAACTAGTTTTGTTGTCGTTCAATAAACAAATATTATGAAAAGATTAGTAATTGTTTAATTAACACAATTAATGGACCCAGTTTACAAGTGTTAATTAACAATTAAAAATTAAACTTTTGAAAAAGTTTCAAAACTAAATTTTTATTTAAATTTTAGTGCGTTAAAAGTGTCGCTGCAATCGATAAATTTATTCGGAAGCATTCGAGTTTTAAAAATCAATTTTTGCTCTTTTCTGGGCAATTAGATATTATTTGACCGATAAAAACTTTAATTAATTTATTAATAAAATGTAAAATAATCGTTTTCCACCGAAATAGTAATTATTAATATTTACCTTAATCATTTTAAAGAAACCGGAAACAGAAATACAGCAAAACTGCGAGTAGATGGCGCACTAGTAGCGGAAATAAAGCACCCATCTTTCTTTTTTGGTTGACAGGCAAGGAACGAGACACGCGGTAGCAGATCCCGTGAAAATAACAAAATAACGTAAGTAAACTCATTTATAATTACAATTAAAATAATTCCCTACAACAATAACGTAAACACAATTAAAATCTCGTGTTTATTCGCCCTTAAACTGCAATAAAACAAAAACATCGGTGCACCTTCTTAAGGTTATGTTGACTTACGTTTCAGAATGGCTCCGAGATACGAAATCGCCATCGGCCTCAACAAGGGCCACAAGACGACGAAGATCCCATCGGGCAAGACAAAGTCCGACAAAGTGCGTCCGAACCGTCTAAAGGGCATCCAGACCAAACACACCAAGTTCGTGCGTGATCTAATCCGCGAGGTGTGCGGCCATGCCCCATATGAGAAGCGCGCCATGGAATTGTTGAAGGTATCCAAGGATAAGCGTGCGCTCAAGTTCTTGAAGCGCCGTCTGGGCACACATATCCGTGCCAAGAGGAAGCGTGAAGAATTATCCAACATTCTTACGCAAATGCGTAAAGCGCAAGCACACGCTAAGTAAGCTGTAATTATTAATTTACATATAAAAGAAAAATATTAAAATACTGCAAAGTAAATAAAAATAAATTGAGGAAGTTATTTTTTCCTTGGCGAATGCAACCTACCCGCGGAGATAATCATAGTGTGCAAGCTCAAACAATTTTTGTAAATAGAATAGAAAACTTGAGGCAATTGAAATTTCGTAGTCAACTTCAAAGTTTTTTTTATCTTTGTGCTGCATGTGCACTTTGAGACGAGAATTTATAATGTTTGCCTTCATTCAGTTTTATGTGTGATTCAATTGATTATTACTCCAGGTAGTTGGCATTCTCTATGGTTCATTCCAATTTTCAACCAACAGCAAAAAAAATCACAAAAATCCACTTCATTTTCATTTCTTTCTTGTTTTTGTTTGTTTGAAGAGAATAATCAATTCATTAGACATAATTTCATAACTGCTAATAAAAGTGACTGAAATTGAATTGAAGTTAAGAATAATAACAATAATTAATTAATCAATCAATCGGCCTATTTTACATTATAACAATTCATTCCTTAGAATTAGAATAGATATTTATAAGTATAACTTAGCGTTTCTTAAACCATCACAAATCAATTTGTTTGTTTATTTTATAACATAGTTGTTGGTAATTTAATTTCTGCATGCGCCATGGGTTATTCAAAACCTATAAAAGTGACTTATACGCCTAATATCTGTAGTTTAGTAGGTAGTTATCATGAAGAAGTTGAAAAAATCAGTCGTTTTGTTTGCTTTTGATGTTGGTCAATGCCATCTGTGAACTGTGTGAAGTACTGGCTTCAGTGTTCAGATCATTATCAGTCGCGCTTGATTTTATCCCCCCGCTTTGTTGGTCCATAATCGCATGCAAGTTCTTCATGTCCTTCACATCCGGATGCATGAACGCCATGCTCCCCTCTGAGGAAGTCAACGACGCGGACAACGGCGACGAATGCGGACTCAAACCCGTTGTGCGCTCCGTGGACGCGTTCACTTCATGACAACTGCTTGTATCCGGCGAGTGCAAGCCTTGTCTGCCGGCTTCCTGCTGATAAAGCTCCAAGATTTTCCCTTCGAGTGCGCGATTGATGCCCAGCTGCGATTGATATTTGCTTTCGACGGCCTTAATGCGTTCGTGACACTCGTCTTTGACATCATTGAAGAGTTTCTTTTGCAAACGGACACCGTCGTCGTGTTTCTGCACGTTTGCTTCCAGTTCAGCAATGCGACAGCGGCACGCATCAAGCTGAGTCGACTTGTGTTCGAGTTGCTGATGCAATGTCTTGAGTTCGTTGTGATACGCATCCGTCAAGTGCTGCATTTCAATGTCGGAAAGACAACGCGCAGTTATATCTTGCAAACGCTCCCGATATTTGATTATAGTTTCGCCGGCGAGGAGTAGCTCACAATTGACTTGCTCCAATTCAATGCGTCCTTTCTCCCCGGCTGCAACTTGCTCCTTGAAGACATTAACTTCGGCCTCCGCGTCTACCAAAGTCGACTCGGCTTGTTGCCACTTGGTGTTGACTTCCGCAAGTTTTTCGCGTTCAGTCACTAATTCCCTGAGAAGATCTTCGTTTTTCGCTTCCATTGAAAGCAATTCTTGGTCTAGTAGTTTGTACCTATCTTCCCAATAAACGATCATATCGAGTTGATCTTGATTTT
>JARJDT010024495.1:0-27361 GCA_030264655.1 Leptusa sp. GC000079 | reverse complement strand
GTGGAGAGTTGAACGTATAGAGATTCGTGGACTAAAACAAGCACTACAAGTCGAGTACATACAACTGGACTGGAAATAGAACAAGTTGTATGGAAAACGGAGTATCACGTGCTGTAGTTGTTATTGCGAGAGGCTTCATGACTTGGCTCTCACATGTACGGTGCAAATATGTCGTTTGCAAACTGATTAAGTTTATCAACACACTTCGGACCAAGCTTGAGAGTTTCATGTGCATAAATCAATTCGAGTTGAAAATCAAGAAATCAATTCACATTGTTGGATGGGATGCTCTTTCTCAGAAATTGTTCCGAATATTTCTGAGTCTGACTTCTGATGACCTATCGCCTCGTCCAAAAATTAAATGTCACTCATATCATTCTTAACAATCGTGACTTTCATAAAGTCATTTCCGTCCACATATCAGTAGAGTTGTGGAACCCTTGTAACTCTTGCATTTCTTTCGAGTGAATCAGGTTCTGCTCTTGATTGGACTTGGGCACTGCGTTTGATATCGAAGAAGCGCGACTCAGCAGGTTGCGGCACCTAATCGTACGCGCATCGCTTATTTTTTGATGGATGAAACACCAAAGTGGTTATTGTTTAATGTCTCGCAAGGGGGTCTACCGAATCTGGCGCTTTCCGTGCATCAAAAAAATGAAGTTACAGGGGAACCACGATCACGACCATTCAGGTAGAAACTTTAAACGTCAAACGTTGTTGGGTTTGACGTGCATCATCTTTCGGTCATCCACCGAAATGCGAGGCGTAAAAATATTTGGGTTACTGTTTTATTCGGACGTTTGAGTCACCCAGGTCCCGCTTAAAACTTTTCTTTTTTCACCATCAAAAGTTAAAAAAGCGAAAGAAAAGAGTGTTTATATTGGAATATAATGCATGTACGCGACTTGTATGGAAACAGTACTAAAAGACCACCCACAACAAATTTAAATCTTAACGCTTACAGTTGAGGGTGCAACGTGAAAGTAAGCACACGATTTTATTAAGGTACATGAAATATACGTGTATCCTTCGGTATCAAAGCAAAAGAATTGAAATTGGGGAATTAGTCACAGTATTAAACAAATTCAACTAAATCTGCGTCCACAGATAGAAGACACAAATGTAAACCAAATCGCCAGGATTGAATTTACTTTTAAGCTTTAAATCAAAATGAAAAAATACTGTTTAGTAAACATGATTTATAATTGCGACCCTGTAGTTCTTGTAACATCGGTTTGTAAAAGGGCTTAGCTTCCCCTTTGTCGTTTGTTTGGTACTTTAAAGTTGCGCTGCTTTCGATTTTTATGCCATTGCTCTTTGCATTTGTATCCTGTTCATACTGTGTGTACTTCAATTTCAATTTGTACTCATCTCCTCCTGATTTCACTGCGTCTCTCTGTTCTTTTATCTCTTTAACAGTTTGTCTCGGTGTGCGTGCATGTTAATCATGTAATACCTATAGATGCAGTTCAAAGCCACTTTTAATATGAATTTATTGCATGTTATGACAGTAATGCCCCGTTTTGTTGAGCGTTTAACTCCCGTACTCCCCACGTTTATGCTCACGCCGATGTAGGACTTATAAATGGTTTGCTTACATTTCATATTAGCTATTTTTAATGTTTAGAAAAAACGCCATAAAGCGGAAAGAACGTGCAGAAATTAATAGATTTTCATTAAGATTATACACAAAGGATGATTGTGTTTACATACCTAAACATAAGCATGCACAACTGGCTAAATGGCTTGCCTTGAAGGACCAGATAAAATGGTGATTCCCGATTTTCGGTAATTAGAAAGCGGCGTGTTCGTGCATTTTTACCAAAAATATTTTCAATAATCAATGTTGTTGCTTCTCATGAACGCAGATCGCTGAAGTGTTTAACATTTTTGTTTGTCCTTCCAAGTTGATCGGGGAGCCAATTAAAGCGAATTTTACACATTTTCGACGCTCACAGATAAATTAAACCTTTCAACTTTTTCTCGTCGCTGATGGTGAGATTTTGTGATTTTCGTTCCATCGTCGATAAAACAAGATATTCGAATATTTGTGGAATGCTATTAAGCGACTTGCACCATGTTAAATTTTAAGGAAAAGGAAAAAAATATCAAGTGATGCAATTTCATTTATTTTTATCAGGAACAAAATCAAAGACATGCTTGCATCTCAGCATCTACCAAACAGGACATCCTTCATTGGACATTTAAAGTGACTATTGTAACCATATTGTAAAAATAAAATGGCAATTGAAGAAATATTTGTGTCGTATATTTCAATGTTGAATTGAAGCAAAAGCGAGTGATCTAATCTTCATGTAATCCAAGACTTTTGGGATATCTTTGAATGGCAACACAAATAACGCATCGTTTCAAGTGTTATTAAGTTTCTGTTTCACTATTTCTATTGCCAAGTTGCCATTGCGTCTGTTTCTGTAACAATTGTCATTTGCCCACTGTTTATTGTCATATCTTTAAATGGAGCAGTTTAGGGGCTTTTAAGGTAAGGCGTGTTGTAATTGTAAATGTTAAATAGCTGTGAACTATGGACTGTTGCGGAAACAGCCAGTATATTTGAAACTATAAAAGCACTACAGGAAGAGATTAGTTTCTATGATTGTTGGATTCATTCTTTTTAAAAAATGCTCACGGCATGCACACACTTATTCTACAATCAAAAGCAAAAGATACATACATGGATGGAGTGAGTGCATTGTTGCGTTTTGTGCAGTTTTATATAAACGTTTACAATTCGTACAAAATAAATTGTAAAATGCGATGCCTATCAGTAACAAAGTAGCAATTTCATGAAATGTCCGGGAGTTTCAAGAAGTATGCTGCTGGTCTCCGAATGTGCGGTTGGAACCGAATCAATGCTTCCAACTTGGTTTGGTACTAAAAGTAGCGCAGAGTTGGCCGTCATCAAGTTACATGAACATGTTACAAATATTACATTCATGCATATTTAAAGTTTAAAGTGAGAGTCCTTCAGATGCATCTGTCCTATTAGCCCTATCAATGCATGTGGCATATATTCACGTACACTTGGCATCAACAAGGCCCGAAACTCAGATTTGGTCCGATGTTATGACATGTTTCAGACATATATCAGGGTGGTAGTTGCAGTTCTTATAAAGTATTTCCATCATACTCCAAATTTTGAAATGTCTAAAACCGGTTCTAACATTTCCCCAAAAAAATCAGTATATTCCGATTCAAATATAATATGATATGCATTGCATAATTGCATAGTGGTATGTAGAGATGAATGCAAGATACAAAATAACTAACCCGAAAGACTGAAAGAGGTCCGGAGGGGTTCGAAAGTTAGCCCCCGGGAAACCCACGGCCCACGTGTACTAGTTGATGCGGTGCACAAAACGAGACCATCAAAGGTCCTCGCTATTCATTCCCGTCTGTAATCCAATTTTAATAAAATCTGATTGTAATCACCCCCGTTGTAGTCCTCGCTTCAGTTGCCTAGTTTTATATTTATTTATATGAACTATAGGTGGTACTTCCACATCCCTCGATTGTGATACCAGTACGTATGCGGGATGAAAACAATTCTGGTTAATTTTATTGCATTTGCCTTCTCAATTTGCATTTGCTGGTATAGGCTGGTCTAAAATAACTATTTTTGGAAGGTTTATTTGTCAGAGAATATATTCAAACACTTTGTATGCGTATATGTTGCAGATATGACAATTATGGAGTAGTATTTCATTACACTAAACTCTAAACGAGCAGACTACACTGACTTAACCCATGCCAATACGAAAATAAGAGCAAAGGGAGTTTTGCTTGTGTAAATCCCCATAGTTGCGGCGTTTCTACAATTGCATTTGGAATTTGCATCTTTATTGCATTGATGATAAGATAATACTAATTACTAAATTACTGCATTCGGATTAATACTCTAACAATAACTAGTTATTTACACTTCAAAATAAATTTGCCTCTGTACTCGTAATCGTAATCTCTGAAAATATAAATAAAAACTGCCTCTTAATCACAAGCCAATTTACTGCCCATCATATACACTTAATTTTATTAAATGTATTTAATTGCTACAAGATTTTGACATCATATTTCATGTCTTATAATCAATTATCCTTTTGAATAAGCACTTCTTCTCGACTATTAGATAAAAGTAGTAAACTCTCAGCAGCTTAGCACTATTTTAAACTAACACGTATTATAAGAGAACAGGGAGCACGTCCAATGATATATTACGTAATCAGCAAGATTAAAGCTAATTCTCTCGCCAGTTTTACATATCGAACAGCTCGTCGTATAGCACGCCGTGTATTTCTGCTCTTTTGCTTCATCATCTGCTATACATGGCGCAGCATCAGTGCCTGTTGTAAGCTCCTGAAATAATTAATTAAACATCAGCATGGCAGTGCTTTGCACTATCTGGAATCGTACAATGTGTGCAAAGCCTGTGAAGTCGGATGCATTGAACTTGCAGCCGTTTTATTTTTGATATTTTTGCTCGATTTTGCTCTTTTCTTTCGTTGGCAAAGTCCAAGTCGATTTAATGTTGCAAGTTCAAGCATCTCGTATGAGCCAAGATAATAATTTAGCAATTTATAATACTTGTATTTTATTTGCACAAGTGATTAACTTGAAATTACCTCAATTAAGTTTATTAATTTTTCATCTCTTTTTTGCAATTCTTAAATTAAATATGGTAACCTTGGTTCTTGAATTATTTCCTGACTTTTAATTAAACGGATTTTTTTGTTTTGATTTTGAACAATTTTAATTTTGTTGTGAATCAGTTGTAGTTCTGGATCTCGTGCATGGCGAGAACCATCGCGAAACCAAGGATGAAAAACTAACATTGCGCGCGCTTATGCCTTATACCGTTTTGGATTTAATTGGTCACGAAACAATGTTGAGGTATCTTGCATCTTTCGATGCTATGTTATGTTATAGAAACTATTATAGTTTTGCGTTCACCCGGTAACTTGCAGGCGACAGACAAACATTGACTTTTGTTGCTTCGTTGGCTGCTCCTTGTCGTGTCCGCGTGTCTTTCACTGAAAAGGCAAACCAAGGGAATGGAACGCAATACAAGAGAAAATATAGGAACAGGAAGTGATTTTCGTGAACTTTGTGTATTTTTCTAGAAAATCTTCAGCTGCAGGCACCAGTGCCCTTCATGGACACGATCTGCTCTTTATTATTGACAAATAATGCGAAATCAACTTCTTCTCACACATGTATTTGCAATTATTAATGTTTTAGAATAGAAATTCCTGTAGTATTTTATCATTTTGATTAAATTGCCTTATATCATGTTGTAATTTTCCGCAAAATTAACTCGGTCTGTTGGCGCAAACGACATTTTTATACCTCGCAATTACTTCTGATGGTCTAATCTTATTCGCGAGACGGTGAAATCCTTTCTTCACCATTTGCCATTCAGCACTCAACATTCACCCGCTGACGTTGACATTCGAAGGAAACATCTCTTTTATATTCCATTACTATACTTCAAGTTAGGTTTTCCTTCACGTTGTTTACAATTTGCGTTTCTTGGTGCAACGCCGATGCATCATTACGTTGCTTATTTTCAGTTCGCGTGGTGCTCGCTTAATTCCCGCGCGTTGGATGCATTATGCATTGCGCTCCGTTGCATTACACATTGTTGCGCATTGGTGAACTCCTTCGCCGTCGTCTTTGGTATAGATACAACGTCGGAGGCACACACGCTTGCCTTCGTTTTTGAATGGCAGGCCAGAAGGAAGTAACGCAGAAACTCGAAGGCGCGCATAATAGTCGACTTCCTTTCAACTCTTTTCTTCTTCCACCTTTGTAGGTACTGCAAGCATGTGTGGTGTGTGCAACGTATGTAAAACGTGAAACGATTGGTTCGTTTCAATGTTTTTTCACATCCATACACATTTAATGGGAAATAAGCAGGCACACCACCACCTTCCAGCCTTCCACCGTTTGTTGCAATGCGCTGGTATTAAACTCTTAAGCCACACGCTTAAAATTAACTGAAAACATACATAGTGTTCGCAAGAGTGGCGATTTCTTTGTTTCAAAACAAAATAGAACGGGGACACTCTGTACGTGTTTGTACACTTTAATCTTTTTTAATCTGATAGCAAACATTCAACCCATCAAGCGAACACAACCATTCCACGACGATTTCCGGTCGATGGTTTGTTAAAATGGCCGAATTAAATGCATGCTTTGCTCCGCGTTTGTTTTTAGTTTTTATGTAGTATTGCCGGAGTGGATTTTCGTCATGAATATCTAAATATCTCACACGGAGGCGTGCGATCCTCATTCTGCGATCGCATTCTATCTGTATAGATCCACCTAGAACAGCATGCAGTGTGAATTTTCATGTTAATGCTACGCTGCGAGTGCGAGTAATATCCGAGTTTAACTTGGCGCATCAACATTGGACAATAAGAATAATACCTAATTTACCAAGAGAAGGCTAAATTGTTATAGTTTGAGATAGGAAACGAACGAAAACGTAATTAGCGCTTACATTTGATAGAGCTAATTGCCTTCAACTACTAGGTACATTTCTATCGTTGGCTTCATTATTAAACTTATCGTACGTTTTTATTTTTTCCTTAATTTAATTTTTTGATAGGATCTTGAATAAGCGTCTTATTATTCTTAATTAAATCGAAATTAACAATTAACTCACTTACGGAGATTATTCTATTATCTCGCAGATTGTGAGAATTACATGTACTTACAATTCCCCATTTGAATATAAAATGAAATAGGAATTTGAAAGAATGACTCTGACCTGTTGATAGTTACTTACCTGGATGAATAATTAATGCTTTATTCATTTCTGCTTATTGATTGGTTTAGGAGTTAAGGTTTGCGAATAATTAATATTGGGACCTGACTTGCAATAGGTGTTGATGAAAGTTTCAAAGTTCGTAACTACAAACCTTTAACTTTATGATTTACTAATTAATAATTGAACCTCTACTATGGCAACTTCTAAAAACTACAATTAAAACGTGTAATTAATTACAGCTTTTTAATCTTTCCAAATTAAGGAAACTTAAATACCAAAATTAAGAAATTTAGTAATTACATTTAAGTTCATATGTGAGAACCATCAACTCTGGTAACAGAAAGGAATTCGTTTAAACTGTTGAATACAAACAATGGTCGATTTTTTCTTCGTTTTTGGTATAAAATGGTGGCGATTGTATAATAATAAAAACTGCCATTGTAAATATAAATGTTACCGTTGAAAAAACTTCTAATCAACTAGGTGAAAATGCTGGAAACAGGGAAAATATAATCGACATGTTGATGCCGTGCGCCAACTTTCATCCCTCTTCGTGCTTGCACGCCAGATGCAAAATCCTCACGCATAGCCGAAGCTAAACCAATAAGAATTGCTCACTCGGCGTTCATATTTAAATTTTCAGTTTTTCACCGCGTTTTTAACATTTTACATTTCCACCATTACACAGAATAAACAACATATTACAAACAATAATAAAATGAGAATCCAGAAATAAACAAGCGTTACACCTTTTATTCAGCTGCGCAAATTACCAATTTAATTACATTTAAATTAATTGCCTTCCATTTACGTAGAATTATTACCACAATATCTTAAAGTAATATCTGATAGCTTTGGAAACAGGTTGGAGTAAATTTATGAAAACCATCAGCAAGTTTGATTCTTTCAACATCGTTGAACATTCTTTTTCTTTTGGTTGATTTGGTCGACGACATGGGCACAGTTCTAACGAGCAATAAGGGTTGACATTTATTATCTCGAAACACTTCCATCGTTTCGTCGTTGTCCCTCTTTATACACAATCAGAAGTTGAGATCAACGTAATTAAATAATGATTTCGTTTCGAAAATTTATTTTAAGAGGCTTCCAACTCTTCACCAGCCAACGTCATACATAGAAGGCTAAAAAAGTCAACACGAGCCTTTTAATCCAAAAAAGTTAAAGAGTTGACAAAATTACCTGAACGACCTGTCGATGTCGATTCGTGTACAAGGAACACATACGTTTCATATTAAATGACGACATGGGGCATGGACATGGATGCCATAATACTCAAAGTTGGAAATGGAATTGGAAAGAAACCACCATAGTTTTATACATGCATGTTCGTCCCATCACTCCGATTCTCATCAGTTTCATCGTTTTCATTCGAAAGCTTATTTTAAACGACAGATGTTTTTCACTGTACGAGTAAGTACGTGCGTGTACAGTCTTCGTCCTTTTCCTCAATATCACCATATCAGATATAGAGTTTGAGTACGTGTGCATTTTATTTTATTCGAAATTCACGACAACGACAACGAATTAGAAATGATACCAAGCTTGTTACCATATCTTTCAAATGTTCAAAAGCACCAAGTAATATGGCGTTGAACGCTGAATTGCTTTGCTATCTGTTGAATTTTCTTGTTTTGACCGAGTTCACACACGTAGATATCTAGTGCTGGTAGTTGTTGGTCTGATATCATGTTGGTTGTTCGTTGGTGTACGTGCATATGATAAATAACGTATTCAGTCTATCACCCGTTTAAATTATTCATCGAGTTCGAGTACGTGATATCTTTATTTTATGCATTCACAAAATCCGTCAATCAAAATATCACGTTTCGTTTTTATACATATATCGTCGATATATGACGAACAAATAGCTCCATACAACATGCTCATACACCTACTCGCACCGAATATGGATGATATCTATCCTTACATGCAGAAAACAGCGATTTTTGAATGCGCGCGGATTTACCGTTTTGATGTGCACATTCAACCAAATTCACGTTATTGCTTAAATATTCATGCTTTTTACTAACTACATAAGCTCAACGGTTTTAAATTAAAACAATACGAAATCGCCGAATTACAACAAATAAAAGTCAAATCAAATCGCTGGAATTTTAAATAACCAGTATATCGGAACATTTTGTTGCTTTTATAAACAAAAGATGAATAAATAAATATTATAAACGACTTAATATGGACAAGGAATTTAGAACTTGTGCTAAATATGTTATTATGCTAATCGGTGTTTAGCATAAAAGGGTTAACAACTTAACTTGTTACTACTTAACTTAAGTTGAAGATGATATCAAGATAAATGCATTAATGTGAAAATTATTGTATACTAAGCCTACGCGAAGAAAAGGAAATTTATGAAGACCGTTTAAAACAATTTAAAATGCATTTAATACGTCGCAAACTTTAGCAGAAACAATATTTTTATGTCTCCTTTTATTTGCCATTACTAAATTGAGTGTAATTACTAAAAATAAATAAGAATAACTAAAGAAGTCAGTAGTAAGTAAAGAAGTAAAACCCATTTTGTTAAACCTTAAGTTGAAGAAGAAGTAGTTTGTTGACTTTCTAAAAATTTCAATTTACAAAAGGTAATTCGATTTTAATCATATACTCGCTTGTACACATACAATATTTTCACGTTTAAGATTTATTCGTTAAAAATTCAAAATCACGACATGAATATCAACAATACTAGTGAAATAAGTACACAACGGTTGTTACCTACTTCGAAGATCAACTTTAACATTAAAAAATAATTTTTCATAACTAAAGAAATTTTTGAATCTTGAAAAATAACAAATAAATAAAGTATTTATGTTTGTATATTAAAAATATGATTTAATATCTAATCATTCAAATTTACTCCAACATTACAAAACTATTTTTTCTTCGTGTAAAGTTAATAAGAGATATATATGATGATTTTCTATTCTTTCAATTCAATTCAATTTACATAATCTCTCAGATGTCAAACACTCAAAACAGCTACATTATGCCCCAAGGGTGATAAATAACAATTGTTAAAGACTAGCCAAACACGAGAATAGTTGAAATTTAATAGTTTGAAAGAATTTCTAAAAAGTTCAATTCCAGTAGTTTTTCGAATACGAACAGGAACTACTTTTACTACTTCTTGCGAAGAGGAACTAAACAAATAAAACTACTGCTCTATGCATTTAGAACATTGTTAATTAAGTAATTATGTTAATTCAACCTCACGTGTTCTGATGTGGACAAAAACACGTTTTTATCATTAAAATGACAGCCCGAATGAGCCCTAAAATAATTGATGCAAACAGAGTGTCAACTACACTCATGTGCTTTGGGAAAAATTTAAGCGTGAAATGGTATATAACGAAACTACAAATATCACAAAAAACATCATTTGTTAATTGTATCCTCATAGAAGTTACGCATACGCATGTTAAAAATGTAATTCCTAGCGGAAATGTCAAAATGCCTCAAAGCGCAAAGCGAGTATCAATGGTAAAAGTAATTTTACATACTCCCCAAAACATAAATATTTAACTATTTTATAATTTTGTATAAATATAATGCATACTGTTATGCAAACAGTTTTGAGTTACATTTACATTAAACAATATAACAAAGTTGCATGGCATGAAGGATGATGGAACATGGAACAAGTCCATCAGCCTAAAATTTCGAATTTCCAAAACAACTAAACTTGAATAAAACCACAACCATGTACTGGTGCAGAATTCAACAACGAGCAAGTATGTTATCGAGCAATGGGTTTATATCAGACCAGCAGAAGTGTATGACTACTATAGACATTGAGCTAATATTACCGAGTACTACCTTCCACTTAACAAAACTAACGATCTTATAAACATGTTATTACATGCCGTGCACGTAGAGATTCACCTGCATTGTTGCTTCCATTTCCACATTCATACATGCACTCTTTGTAGACTACATAGACCATACACTTTCAGTCGTATATACTTACATTGGATGGACATGACCATCAAACAAAAAGTAAAATTCACTTCAAGTTTCAAGTTTAAGAATCTGAAAAAGCAGTAGCGTAACTTTTATAAAAGTAGATAAATTGTAACCCCTTGTATTCTCAAAATAAATGTATACTGATGCTGATGATGGTCAAGGCATGTTGGTTTGGATGGCCAGTCGCTGAGTTGTTGGTCGGTTTGTTGGTTGAATCATAATTACAGCCGGGCGCATAATTTGTTTGGAATTTTATTTTATTCTATAATATTGTGAACGAAAAAGTGTATAATTTGAGCGACTTTATCGATTGTTACTATCTTTTCCTTTATGTATCTTTTTGAATGCATAATATTCATTCTTACGTGTTCCCTGTTGAAGTCTTGTGGCTGTTGTAAGGATAAATTGAAGCAACAGAAGTTATGCGGACATTGATGTACAAAAGCCAATGAATGACGCAACAAGGGAACAAAAAATTAAAATATTGCATCAAGAAGAAGACTAACAAGAAGCAAATCAAATGAAGAGGAAGGTAATGAGTTGATGATGGATACAAATATTACGAAATCAATTTAGACTCATTTAAAAAAGTTCCATCCAATATAATTGATCAAAATTATACCAACAATAATTTTGATCAACAGAAATTTAAAATTTATATGTCCGAGAAACAGTTAACTTATAAGCCTGAATGAAAATGAGAAAAGAGAAGAAGATAGGAAGGAAAATTACATCTTTACACTGGAATGTGGCATAATTAGAAATATTAACAACTTGTAATTCCTTCCTTACCGTTTTATCTCCTAGTAACTACTGGTAATTCTCTATTAAAATGGTTATTCTAACAGCATTTGCATATTAACTTTTTGAAGTGTAAAAATAGGTTAATAAACCTTTTTTCGCTTCGTGTGTAATGTGCTATTTACAACACATGCTACATAATATACTATTACATAACTGTAGGTTGATCCATAATCGAGCAAACATTGTTTTAAGCTCATAACATTCACATGGCCTAATTTGTTGAACTCAAACCTATTTACCATAAATACACCAGCAATATGCATCAATATGTATTAATGTATTGAAAGTACCTATAAACACTTATCCGATGTAAATTGTTACATTTTGATATACATAGTTTCAAATCGCATTTGCACTAACATATCACATATCTCATATTATGTCTGCGCTTCATCCACGCTACCAAGCTAGTGTCTGCAGTTATTATAACAACACATTTATGCTTATTACATGTAGATATATCTGTATAAGTATTTGTATAATAAACGTATAAGAAAGATAATAAACGCATGAATGTTTGATGCTTGCTCGCGCGCGAGAAGCATTATGTTATGTTACGTGTGCATAAGGTAATTGAACCGATATTGTTAAATATTTCATCTATAGGTGTATTGCCTTCTCGTTGTCGTCGCCGTCGACGTTGGTCTTCTTCTTGATGTTACGTGTAAAATTGCAGCCAGCAGCCACCGACGACGACGACGTTGATGTTGTTGCTACTCCTCGACAGCATTAACTTAACTACATATTCATATTACGTATATGTATGCACATATGAATATGTTGCTCAAAGCGTATAAAGAGCGCAAACGTAAACCTAAACTTTGAGTTGATCGCGAGCGTAAACCGCGCCGTATATGCGATATGTGTATATGAATATTGAAAACAGTTAAGATTGCCTTTAGTGTTTACTTGGTGGTAGTGACTAAAGGGCTTTAGTTATATTAGTTGAGATGTATGTGCCTACACACCGTAAAAGCCAGGGTTGATTGTGTTTGAGCTTCGAGAAGCACAGGCAAGAAGCACACGCGATGATTACGCCATGATTACACTATGATTGTGTGTGCAATTTTCCAACCGAAACATAGTAATTTATTCAATAATAATATTGAATTTCATACAAAGTGTCATCAACCAACTATAAAAAAATACAACTACAATCTGATCCTATCATTTGGTCCACTTTGTATTTCTACAAATATCTCTTTCGCTGTTTGCGTTTTGTTGAAACAATAAAGAATTAACTATTCTTTGTTTGCTTTGTATAAATATTTCTAGGAATTGTTAACATTGTATTTATGGATCTTTAATAGCTTCACTTATTTTCATGTATTATACATTTTTAATTTTCTAATTTACAAAATGGGTAGATTTTAAGAGGCCTTTTTAGGTCGACAAATCATTAATTGAAAGCTCTTCATTCTTCCTTCACTCAGAAAGTAATTCCAGTTAAATTTTGAAATTGTAACCTTGTGCAGAGCATTTGCGCTATTTGTCGATTTGTCGAAATCGTTATGTTCGGGCTTTTTAATTAAATTTTTCAATTCGAGTGACGTCGATACCTCTTCCTCAGCTTCTTATGCCTTTCCATTTCATTTGTGCATTTCCTTTTTTCTGCTTTCTTTGCTTCCACATCGCTCCATCAATACTAGACCTTCAAGTCTTCAATGTTATTTAAATCGAAGAAATGAATGAACGAATGAACGAAGTAGGACCAGTTATACCAAGTGTGTTCCCATACATTTACAAAATGAGAGAAAATTAACAAACCAAGTAGTACAATTGGATTAGGTTAATTGTTAAAGATAATTTAGAAAGTGATTGATAGAAATTTATTAAGAACATATGGAATGGTATAAAATCACCCAAATCTGTATGCAATAAAATTTCTTGGGCAGCCTGTAGAATACAATGCCTTTGAAGATCCGTACTATATTAATTCGAAAGCAATTCACGCGATGTATTGATCCCGAGCGACTTTTCCATCATCACTTACTTATTCGCATCTCACTTTTTATGCTTTTACATATACACGTAACAGCACAGAGCTTTTCAATTCTTTCCACTTTTTGGATGCTCCGCCATTCACTTATATATTTACATTAAATTTCTTTATATACTTTTGTAGTTGCACATTCGCGCTTGCATTGTTAGCTGTTACCCGAAGATGTAAAGGTGTGCAGTGTACGATACGAACCGTAGCGAAAGATCGAACCGGCTCAGTGATTATCCAAATAATTAAATAATCTTAACGGTATACTTCGATGTATTGGCGGCAATGCAATGTTTACACTACATTAACTCATCTTACAAAGTTACTACAGCCCGTCATTCATGTTTGCTCTTCTTGCTTTAGCCTTGCGCTTCCTGTTAAAAGTGGAAAATTATCATGAAATCATAAAAGATCAATAAGTGTATTTGCTGCAATTCCAGTTATACAATTAATTCACTTTCAAGTTAGCAATTTATATATATAGAAAGTATACGAAG
Source organism: Leptusa sp. GC000079 (assembly GCA_030264655.1). NCBI lineage: Eukaryota > Metazoa > Arthropoda > Insecta > Coleoptera > Staphylinidae > Leptusa > Leptusa sp. GC000079. Next base: position 13,278 of record JARJDT010024495.1, on the reverse strand, counting down.
AAAAAGAAAATCAAACATTGTAGGGGTAGATAAGAAATTGCAGTTTATCAAATAATGGGGAATCTGTCTGACTTATAATCACAATATTTGTTTAAGGTGTGATAAGAATACACATTTGCGCATTCTTTGTCATTTTTGCAGACAACAATTCCTGGTTTAATATGATCAAGGTTGCGTGTTCAAATATTGAAACTGCTTATATGCTTTATGCTTTCTTGGTTTTTTAAAGAATTCTGGAAATCAGTGTTGCAGGATGTAAATAGCAAATTTCCTATTTTAGTCCAAACAACACAAGACCAACACTCCTCACACCTTAATTTGGAGAAGTGATGTTTTCGCCGAAATTTGCTATTCACAACATATTGCCAATTTCGTTCCACTCTTTACGAACTAAACCGTATCCTTTAGCTCCCAAAGCAGCAACAACTTTTCACTGATCGTTTCGTCCCTGCTTTCCAGCAGTTATTTTCTTTACTTTTCAATGCTGTGCTCTGCTTTACAATATTTCTCCTGTATTTTTACGCCATATTTAATGCACTATAAACAAGAATAGTCGAAGTAAAACAGCAGGAACGCAAGAAACAAAAGCAATGAAATGTGTGGATGGCACCGTTACGGCAGGAGCGTAAAGGAAGTAATACCGAATCGCAGCACTAATTGTAATTTTTGATATTGTTCTATGTTTTTATAGTGCCCACACACAATATGATAAGTTTTTTATTTTTTTCTGTGTGCGATTCAGTGTAGTCTGTTGAGCGAATTCGCATTGAAATTTGTGCGAATTGTGAGAAACGGAACGAGAAACGTATCCATTGAGCATGTGTAGTACGCTTTGATCAAAATTAAATAAATATTTGAACAGAACGATGGATAGATACACCAATATGCTCAAAATACAAACGGTTTTACTGTTGCAATGATATCATTTAATATGTGCGTCAAATGCTAATGTTTGAATTGCTAATTTCGCAGCTTCATCAATCTTATTATGTTGTCATTGCTTTATTAAAACATTTTTTCTTAAATTTATATTAAACCTAAAGACATACTGTATGTTTAAATTGCACTTTAACAATTGCACTGACTATAGAAATTTTCATTGAGCAAAAAAATCTTGTTGCTTGTTGCCATGAAATCACAGAACTTCAGGATTCAGAATGCAATAAATTTGTTCGCTAGTTTGTTCCTCTCTTCTGTCGCGCCGATTCATCCACGTATTTAGAGCACAACGGGCAACGATGAAACTCTATCTCTAGATCCATAAAAAACGTATCGAAAAAATCGCGCGTTTGCTACTGAACTGTAGATATAAACAAACAAAAGTTGCCATCAAAACAAAATACCAAACAGAAACAGCGTACGAGCAAACGACAACAACCGGATGAAACAACACAGGATCGATCTGATATGATTTCACTTTGAAATTTAAAATACTCAGTGCGCTTGCTTTCATGGACTCCATGTCATTGTTCATGGCTTTACTTTGCTCATAAGTTGCGAATTGCGAACTTACGATTTGTGACTGGCGAAGTAACCTTGGACCATTTTTTCATATCTCTATAAGAGCCAAGCAACATGAATTCATTTCAAATGCCGTCAGCAAGCCTATGACTAATTTCATAACATTAACAACAATTATAACAATAAGCTATACATAATACAGCAGTAGTTGTTAATTTCTTGGCCATAACACGATTGCTAGGCTACTTTTTTGCTCTGTATAGCGGTTGCTGTTAAAACCATGAAATTTTATACTTTAAAAAGTTTTAAGCATGGAAGCAACAAGCATAGAAAGTAAGATTGAGTATATTTAAAATTTAACGCTGACCCGGTTGTAAATTATTGTCGAAAGTGGTCGAAGAAAAATAATTCATTGGCCATAATGTAATAAAATCTTTAGTACTTATAAGGGTAGGTTTCGTTTCATTGCCCAAGAGTCATAAAGCAATTATTAGTGGACGTAGTGGACATTTAAAGTTGGGTTTGAGCATTAGTTAGTTGATTCTAGACTTATGGGAACCGGAACGATATGGTTCCCATGTTGAAGATTGAGTTTTCCAACCATTTAAAGTTACAAGTTACCGTTAGCATTACGTCACGATAGTGGTGAAAATATTTTTGCTTTACTATTATGACCAAGTTACTTCAATAGCTGAGCTAAAGTAAATTCTGCAAAAAGTGAAAAATTCATTAAATCAATGCCGAAAATTTGCCTCAAAACGAAACCTAAATTGTAATTAATCACAAAGGATTAACGCTCGAAGTGACTTATATGTGCACGCACAATATGTATAATCGTGTGTACAAATACAAGATGAGCAAATGGCCACCCAAACAGCGCTCGCCATCCAACGAAAATTTAAATAAATAACTCGCGGCTTAATCGCAGGTGACAAGAGTCATTTAACAACAAGAAGCGACCAAGAAATGGACATGCAGAGTAGAGGAGTTGCCGAGAAACGCAGTTCGCCCAAGATGTGCACCGCCTAAAATCTTAAATTTCGTTTATTACCATTATGAACGAGCATGCAAGTTGCAAGGCACGAACAAGTTCTTCTTTTATTAACATGAACAAGATTTGGATTGCAAATTAATTGCGACGTTGTGGGCAGGTTGCAATTTCATCGACGTAAAAACCTGCAAGAATTTTTCACAGAGCAAATTGAACTTTTTGCCCTCTGAAACTGTAGCTGAAAGAGACTGTTTCAATCTGTTTTCACCCTTTCTCTTAGCTACATTAACAATGGGTTTACTTTTTAGTTCTTTTCGCCATTTGATGTCGTCTTGTTGGTAGTTTCAGTTTTAATCGTATTTCGTAATAATATCAGGTAGCTGTTTGGAGCATGAGCATCTTCTTGTGTGGCGGTCCTTTTGTATATTAGCGCTTAATAGAATGCGAAGCATCCTCTAGTTTTACACTATGCGATCAATGGCATTTTAAAGCTTCTTTACTACGTGTTATGTACTGTATTTTTTGCGTCGTCCTCGATGTCGTTGCTTCAGCTTACCTACCCAATGTTAACTTTTAACTTCAACTACTTGTTCTTTTTGAGATTTTGATACGGGATGACTCTCGACATTTTCAAACCTACCCTGTTGCTCCCTTTGCTTCTGCTCACAATCAATTTCTGAGGTGTTAAATTCAAAAGCTTATAAACTCATTTATTTATCCTGAACGCTCGCTGTAAAAATCTCAACTTAGTCGCCCTCACAGGTAGATTCAGATTCCCTTCATTCTTTTTCACCACTAACTGCAGCTAAAAAAAACAACCTGTAAATGGATAACATTTATCTTAACTACGCTAAGAACGGGTTCGGTTAAGGGTTTTAGGTTTAAAGAAGAAAGTCAGCTATTTTCAAATAAAAAAAAGAATTGTGTTTTTATTAAGTCCACATTTGACATTGCTTCCTTATTCTTCCTCGATAAAACAAGTCATTTAAAACTTTTAATTTCATTATCATAATATGTGAATAATAATAATATTTACATATAAACAGTCTTCCATAATATTCATTCGTCATTTAGTGTTCTTCGATAAGATACAAATCTATATTTACAAAATATTCTTATAACATAGTGACTAATAAGCGCGTCTCAATATCATCTTTCATCATCATCGTCAATATAATTTAACAATATTAGTTTCTGTATAATTTAATAAAACATAATCAATAAGGAATTAAGTTACAGTTTGTTTGCTTTTTGTTTTCAATAAATAATATCCTAAAGTATATACAAATCGCAGTTATTTACAAGATTACAAGAGAAATTGATAGTTGCTGCCCGTAGGTAGTTAAATTTTTTAAGATGTGAGGATTAACTGTTGAAATTATATACAAATCGTTTCTCATTGCTTAATCCTAGTGACATTTAAATAGTTTCTTTACGTAGTTTCCGTTACGTGTTTATAGTTTTTCCATAAATTATCAGCGAATGTGTTCTTATCATCTTACATTACTAATTAAGTGTTGAACAGCCTTTATAGTTTTAACGTGGAACTGGCTCGCGAACTTTTAAACAAACTTCTCACACACAATTGCATTAACGAGTTCATAAGTTGTTGTTTTTTGCACACAGTCTTTACACAAAGTAGGTTCGCGTTTGCGTTTGGTTATCTGGAATGGTTGAATACACGTGATGAGGTTCGCGACACGGTGGATATTGCGAATATTGCGGTGGTCGGTTGTCGATGGACACGTAGCTGTGGTTGAGATGGTCCGATCCGTAGTGTTGGCTGCTGGTGCTCGACGCACCTTCATCTTCGGTGCTTCTTGCAGATTCGCCCGACACATAAGTGCTTTGTGTCGGTGTGGGTGTTAATGCGGCATGATGCACACCGGGCATGGTATTGTATTTGTACCACGTCTCTGGCGCAGTCGGTGCCGGCGTGTATCTTGCATTCGTTTTGCATCTGATTTCCGCCGGCTTCTTGTTTCGCCGCACCGAACGCATATTCAAGTCCGGCATCGCAAAGCGCAACTTCTCCCAAAACCGCCTCTCACCCCAACGTGTCACCGTGCACGCTCGCAGCAAGTCTCGAAGTTCGGGATCCATGGGCTCCAGCGGATCGCCACTTAGCACGCATACTAATTTGTGTCGATGGCCGGTGCGCAGCGCTGCTTGGAGAGCAGCACGGAAGTCTGGCCGCGACCATTCGTTGCATAATAAAGCAGGCGATACGACGAAGATGACACGACGCGATGCATCCGCAGCGCCGATCATTGCATCGGCTAAATAAGACGCGCCACCCATCAGATGCAAATCACGATAATGAAGACACAGCGCAAAGCCGGATTGCTCCAGTTCCGAGGCGATTGTCCTCGGCGCAAAGTCTTCATCTTTGTGACTGTAGACAACGTAACAATCGTAGAGACGATCTTTGTCTTCGTTGTCGTGAGCTGTCGTCGTATCGTGGTAGAGACGAATGCCGTATTTTGAATGAGCCCACAAACGGACGTCTTGCCTGAATACAAATGCGATCGCAGCCAGCAAACAAACGACGATGATTGCGATGAGCGTCGCGGCAAGCAGTGGCACGTACGTGCCTCCCAATAAAGGGTTGTTCTTGAAGATTTGTTCCCTTTGTATCACCGACGTGGCGACCGCGTTTGCCGTATTGTCGCAGCGGCGTATCACATCCGCAAGCGTTTCGGTGGCGGCGTTTTCGGCACAGTACATTTTCGTCGGATCGCCGCCCGTTGCACGCAGCCACGCTTCGAGACGACCGAGAGAGTTACAATCGCACGACCACTTGTTGCCTTCGAGAGACACGCGCGGCGGTGCGCCCGCTTCAGGTTCGGCCGCCAACTGCTGCCACGGCGTGAAATTGACGATTTTATTCTCGTCCAATTTGAGCACTTCCAATTTACGCAATTTGCCGAACGTGCTATTACCCACGAAGGAGATTTTGTTGTGATCCAAATAAAGTTCATTGAGACGCTCCAATTGATCGAACTCGAAACCGCGCAATTCCTCCAGTCGATTGTTCTCCATGTGCAATACTTTTAAGGATTTGACGCCGTTGAACGTTCGATTGTGTACGTTCACGATGTTGCTGTTGTTCAAGAAAAGCACTTCGAGTTTTTTCTTACCGATAAATACGTGACTGCCGAGTTCGCCCAAGTTATTGCCATCCAGGTAGATTTCGGTCGCGTCCATCGGAATTTTCTCAGGCACGCTTGTGTAACCGGCATTGCTGCAATCGACAACATTCGACGACCATGTGTGGTCATGAAAGCAAGTGCAGTTTGTCGGGCATGTCATTTCACAGTCGCACGCGTCGTAGTCGCAGCAATGACACAACGCGAAACAATGCGCATCGTACGGGCACAAGAACTGCGATGGCTTCAAGCTCAAAAGAGGCTGCGGTGGTGAGCCTCGAGAATGCGACAATTCACAGTTCACGCTGTCTAAATCTAGCACTTGAGGGTATTGTCTTAAATTACTGAGATGATTTACGCGCAACAACCACTCCATCGTGCAGTCACAATAGAACGGGTTGCCACCGATGTAGAACTGTGGCAAGTCCTTGTCATCTGGCACTGGGGCGAGATTCAAGGCGGCGAGATCAAGATATTTGATATCGTTACCGTAAAGCACAACTTTTTCCAGATGAGATTTCGTACTGAATGTTCCAGGCTTCACGCTCGATATGCGATTGTTGTTAACGAAGAGCGTCTCCACGCTGTCCGGAATCGAATTCGCCGACACTTCCTCAATTAAATTAAAACTGACATCTAACATTTTTATCTTGAGTGTGTTGCGAACTTCGAAGAAATTTCCCAACTCTTTGATTTTATTATCGTGCATGTCCAACCACTCAAGACTGGCTGGCAAATGGCTGTAATCGAACCACGCCAAACTGTTTGACGAAACATTCAACCAGCCAAGACTTTGCAAATTCGTAAACACACCCTTAATGTCTGTCAACTCATTAGCATCTAATCTTATCGCTCTCAGCAGCGGATTGCTGGCAAACGCACTTTGTTCAACATACTTGATGCGATTCGACGCTAAATTGAGCACTTGCAGTTCGGGAAGCGTGGAAAATGCGTCCCTGGAAATGTTCACAATGTGATTGTCAACGAGACGCAGGCCGTACACCGAAATGAGGCCTTCAAAGGAAGAATTCTTCACGGTTTCGATGCGGTTCTTGCCCAAGTCGAGCGTTCGCAAATTCGTCAGTTTGCCCAATCCCTCCGGCACACCACCCAGCATGTTTCCGTTGAGCACTAGTTCTTGCAAGTTCGTCACGTTCTCGAATGCATTCGCATGTATATTCTCGATGTGATTCGAATCGAGGAACAATTGATTTAGGGCGTACATGCCGGAAAAGAATTGTGACTCGATCTTGGCAATCTTGTTATGCGACAACGTGAGCGTGTGCAAATTCTTAAGCTCGATGAACGCACCCTCGGCAATGAAATTGATACTGTTGTGCTCCAAGCTCAAGTATTGCAGGGTGTAGAGGTCGTGGAAGAGACTGGCGTCAATCCGTGTCAATTGATTGTGGGATAAATTGAGAACCACCAAACGTACCAAACCGGAGAACGTATCTCTGTTGACCCAACGACTGGACAGTTCGTTGCGAGATAAATCAAGTACCTGCAGTTGATCGAGCCCTTCGAGCAAGCCCGGGGCGAGAACCGTCAACGAGTTGTTGTGCAGGTAAAGATACCGAAGATCTCTCGATGATTGGAAAAGTTCTGGTGGCAAGGCCACTAAGCAATTACTCGATAAGTTGAGGCTCTGCATTGCATTCAAACCGACGAATGCTCGATCGCCAAGTGTGGAGATTGCGTTCTCTTGCAAATGCAATTGTTCCAAAGAACGCAATCCGCTGAAGCCGTTATCAGGTAATGCGATGATATCGTTATCACTTAGATCTAATATTTCCAAAGTACTGACACACGCGCGACCCGGTGCTAGTGGTCCGTTGCCCCAATCAGAGAACCCCAACGAGGAAATCTCCTGAAGTTTGTTGCGCGTTAAGTTGAGTTGTGTTAAACTCAATAGTGGACAAAACAAGTCCGGAGGCGCGCTCCAAATGTTATTATCGCCAAGATCCAAACTGCGAAGTTCGCCCATACCGCGAAAACTCTCCGAGTGTAGTTCGAGCGTCATTGCGGACCAGTCGGAATTGTGTGAACGCAGCGACAGCCGTTTCAAATGCCTCAAGGGTGCAAGCACTGCGGCGGGTATGTTGCGAATTTTGCAGTATTCCACTCGCAAGTCTTTGAGGCGGCGCAACGTTGAAAGGAAACCGCCGTGGCTGGATGGCGATTCCAACGTGCTCTCGAAAAAGAGCACGTCGCTGCATTCCAATTTCAATGCGGTCACACGATCGGCCTGCGTTTGCGATAAATTTGCAACGAGCGCATCCGCACCATCGATGGTGCGAATTTGGCAGGATAATACGCGGTCCTCGTGCTGTTCGCCGTCGTTCAACGGTTGCCATTCGCATCCTTTGGGCACTTCCTCGAACGACGTCAACGTCCTGCCGTCAACCGCCGCCGACACGCACACCAAACTTATCACTATGGACCAAAACATGGCCAGTCTTTAGAAACACTTGGTCAAAGTTACGCCAACATTTAGACAACTACGCGAAACTTTCAAGTTTACAATTTAGAATATTTGCGCACAACACACTGCACCATATCACATGAGTTGTTTGTTTATTTTCGATATTAATATGTTTTGAAAAGTTTCCTGAGGTATTTTTGTTGGCTCAAGTTCGCGGTCACGGTACGTAACAAAACGCGCTTCTAGTCTAGAGACTCATAGCACGTCCACCTTCAAATACTGCCAGAGCGTAACTGCCGCACCAGAGAGCGCCGATTTTCCAACACGAGCGTAGTATTCGAACGAATACATACTTGGGGGGCACTCTTCGGCTCTCGCTCTTGATGGTGCAGCACCGCATGGCAGAGAGTTGCGATGGTCATGGCTCCTCCTTTTCCAACTCCCACTCTTAATTCGGGCACCCTTCAGACGGTTCCCAGTTCCTGCTGCCTGCAGTCTGGTGTGTGGGTATATTGCTATCCTGATCCTGTTACAGGCAGGAACACCGGATTGCCTTACTACTGAAAGTCAAATGTATCCCGAGGATGTATGAATTGCACTCCTCCCGCTTATTGTTTACAACTTTGCGCACCAAATGTTTAACTTTTCAGGGATCAAAACCGTTGTGACTATATGCTTTGCTACTTGCTGGCTCGTAGGCGAAAACAAACAGATTAATTAATACAATAGCTTCAAACCCTAACATGTTAAAAGTCGCAAAAAGCCATAAACGCTTTCTTAATTAAATTAATTACGAAACTATTTTTATACTGGACGATACTTATCCAAACTTATTTCTAGTAGTTTAAATAATTTTTATGGGGTACCATCAATTTCGAGAGACTTTTAAAAACTATTCAACTTGTTTGCCAAAGAAATAATTTTCCAAATTAACTAAATTTATTTTTTTATATAAAAAAAACTAGAATAGCCATGCATCAATATGAAATTTCTTGGTACCCCAACTATATCGTAATACCTTCTTAAACTACTAGCCATGAACTAAGACATAATCTTATTAGTTAAGTCCTAATTAGGTTCTCTCTTTCTTTTATGATGCTTTGCGATGTTCGCTTGTTGTAAGAAACCTCAGGCTATTAAAGACGACGACCAAGAGGACATTGGACATTACTTGATGCTTGTAATATTGAAAATTTCATGGTAACTCCACACCATACCAACAAACATAATCAACCTTAGCTTCAAATCACACATTGTAGAGCAAGAAGCCAGCAATTCGGCAATAAAATCATTTACAACCGCAGATGGTTTCGACTCATTTGGTTTTGGTATTTGGCTATAGCTATACCATTTTAACTACCATCGACGCATCTATGTTTAGGCCTAATTTACAAGAACCAGACTGGGTAGCCCTTTTCATACCAGCAGAATTCCAAAAATCTTGACTTTCTACATTCATAGCAATCACACATTGGTTTCATTTCAACTTCTGTTTGCATTGAGCTTTCAATGGTTTAATGCAACCCTATTTTTATTGCACCCATTGAGTGATTTCTTCTATCTGCTGGAAGTCATAGAAGCTCAGCAGTGGACAATCCAATTTTGGAGAAAGCAATTGTGGTGACTTCTTGGGCACCTTTCCTACGCTCTTTTGGAAATCTCTACAAATTGTGATTTACAACTCTAGTCGCGTCAACACAAATGAAAACCATTCTACACTTAAAATATTGTAAATCAAAGTTAGACTAAAGTTTTTCTCTAAACTTTTTGCACAGTTACAGCAATATCTTCTTGTGACTTGTTAAGATTAGATTTGGTATAAAAAAAATTATGTGCGGTCAGTAAAATTTATTCGTCTTGTTTGTTGTTGCATTTTTTTTCCTTTTTCAGTCATGGTAGTTAGTTTTAAATTGAAATGAAATATTGCAGATTTAGTTGTTACATGTTAAAATCAAACAGCAATAAATAATAAATTGTGTTTTCACAAAAACTAAAATTACTTGTCTGAAACTGCAAAGTAGTAAACTTGTGGGTTTTATTCTATGTTCTTTTGTAGGCTTGTGGTGGAGGTAGTGGGCAACGGTAGTATTTCAATAAAAACAGCACTTTATAGCACATGCCAAATGTAAATATTGAAATTTACGCTTTAATTTCTAACTGTTTTTGCTTGTTAAGATGTTATGCTAAGATTTGTTCGTTTCGTTCTTTCGTTGCTAAATTGAATTGTTAAGTTAGCAGAGTATAACAAATGGGAATGGAACTAATCAGAAATATAATTAAATAAATATACATTTCTAAGAGTAAACGCGTAGTAACAGTATAAGTAGTAATAAAGAAAACAAGATAATTACCTATGGTAATTTGATTTAGTTTTATTTGTTAATTTCTAAACTAGGCAATAATTAAATTAGTTTGTGAAGTCAAAACCTTAAAATATTTTTAGATTTGTTCTGTTCTACTTATTAATTTTTATTTTATTTAAATAATTTGTTTTAAAAATGTGTACATTAAGTTTTATAATATTATTATAGAGCAAAATAATAAAATTTACTTTTAAAGTTCTGATGGGTACTTGTAAAATGTAACTAAACTTTTATTAGCAACAAATTCAACAAATTGTTAAACAAAGTGCGGAGTTATAAATAATGAAAATTTGAAATTGTTGAAATTTATTGAAATCGCTATTGCAGCGTCCTCTTTGGAGAAGTTGCTCAGCTAAATACGAATAGCTTCCAAACTCAATTGCAAAGTGAGTTTCTACTTTTATGAAAAGTAAGCATCTTCCACCATTTTGATTCCAGTAAAGGAAACTAATGAAACAGCTTGCCAAACAAAACATACTCGTTGTTTGTTTTGCTTTAAATTTTCGTCAACAAATTTCAGCGGTATAAAGTTTATCAAGAAGTCTTTTATCTCCACAAGGTTGCAAAATGAGTCGTCGTAAAAAGCCGAAGGTAAGCTATAAGATTTTTTCTGAAACTAGTTTGTTTAGGTTAAAATTGTTGTTATATACTGTGCTTAAAATTTGAGGTTATTTTTATAAACAATTTTTTAGATTGAAACCAAAGAACTGGAGGAAAAAGTGGTGATTGAAGATGACACTCCACCTGAAGTCATCGAGAAGCCGAGAATTGCTTCTTCTGACAAAAAATTGGCAAGCACTTCAAAACTGCCCAAAAAAGAACTAAAAAAAGAGGAAAAGGAGCCTAATAAGGAAGAGAAGGGCGAAAAAAAGGAGGACAAAGATAAAGACAAAGATAACAAAGATAAGGACAAGGAGAAAGAGAAGGAAAAGGATAAAGATGACAAGAGAAAGGAAGAGAATGATTCAGAGCCTGATGATCCTATAATCAAAGATTTATTCTCAGGCCTTGAAGGTTCCGCCTTTCAAAGCCGAATGCCCTATGACAAAATGACATCAACTGAAGCAGCCTGTTTTCCCGACATTGCACAGGCTGCAATGCAAACTGTGAAGGTTTTCTTACACATAAGAAACCGCATTTTGCAGATGTGGCTAGAAAATCCCAAACAGCAACTAATTGCTGAAGAGGTCATTGAGAAAATGGAGCCCCCATTTAACAGTGATGTCTCCCTAGTAAAACGCGTCCATACTTTCTTAGAACGCAACGGTTTTGTCAATTTCGGCATATTTACCCGCCTAAAACCATTGCCAACAAAAAAGTATGGCAAAGTAATCGTCATAGGCGCGGGAATTGCAGGCCTGGCTGCCGCCCAACAACTCCAACAATTCGGTCTTGAAGTCATCGTCTTGGAGGCTCGGGATCGCGTCGGGGGCCGCATTGCCACCTTCCGCAAAGGCAACTACATTGCAGACCTGGGTGCGATGGTTGTCACTGGCTTAGGAGGTAATCCTGTCACTGTGCTAAGCAAACAGATCGACATGGAATTGCATCGCATTCGCCAGAAATGCCCTTTGTATCAATCCAGCGGCGTCACTGTCGACAAAGATAAGGACGAGATGGTTGAGCGGGAATTCAATCGCCTGCTGGAGGCAACTTCATACTTATCGCATCAGCTCGATTTTAATTATGCTGGTAATAAGCCGGTCAGTTTGGGACAAGCACTTGAATGGGTTATCAAACTGCAAGAGAAGCACAATAAAGAGAAGCAGATTCAACATCTGCAAGCTGTCATTGCATTGCAGGAGAAACTTAAGGCGAATCAGCAACAAATGCTGAATGTCAAAGAGAATATGAGCGTGTTGAATGGGAAGTTTAAGGAGTTGAGCGGGATGGAGAAACGGGACGTGGAGCTGGAGTTTGCTTATCGGAGCACTTTGAGGGATTTGAGGGCGCTTGCCAAGGAATGGGATCAATTGCAGGAGCAGGCTGATGAAATTGAGGAGAAATTGAAAGTCCTGGAGGCGAATCCGCCAAGGTAAGACTATTTTTAAGTTCATTGAAGAACGATTATTTGAGTTTGTTCTTTTATTAACATTTTAACAATTTTTAGAAAATCTTTCCATTCATTTCCTTCCATTATTGAAGATATTTATTTATACTGTTGCAGTTTTTTGTATTTTTTTATGAAAAACTCTTTTTATAACTTATTACTTATAACATTTATGTAACAAAACAATAGATAACTGTTCGAACAACTTTATTGTATTTAACGGGTTTTGCGCCCGGCGCCTTCACAATGCCTGCATCATTTTTTTAAAGAATGCAAATATTCACATCAATTTGATGAAATTTTTGCATTCTTTAAAAAAAATTGAGATTAGTGCATTCTGCTAGTAACTAATAATTTAATAGAAACTTTATTTATTGGTATTGTTTGTATTTATTTTAATGTATTTATTATTTAGTCTTATAGTTGCTTGTAATTTTAAATATTCACTTTATTCTTGTATACTTTACAACCCTCCTATTGCATGGAAATTGCATGAATTAACTTTTACTTAGCACGTTTTACCATATTCAATCTGTATAGTTCTCTATCATTGAAGCTATTAAAAGTGTAGCTGTAAATTACCGCGATTTTTGCACGATGCAAACGTGTTGACTGAGTCTAATTAACGCAAATTACGCAAAGGCAATAATTTAATATCTACTTTAAAGCGAGCGCTATTAATTTAATTTAAATTACCGGGATATAAATAACACTCACATTGTAATTTCTACCTGAATGCAATTTTCTTAACTTGGCATTTGGTAGCTGGTATCATATTCTTTGGACATATTTGTGGCTTTCATGGCGGTTATAGCAAGCAATAGGTACGTAAATAATCA
>JARJDT010024465.1:0-18885 GCA_030264655.1 Leptusa sp. GC000079 | reverse complement strand
TAAGAAAGGACAAACCTATAGTTGGTAACTTGAACAACTGCATTTAAAGGATCCTGGATTCGATAGTAAACAACAGCGTCGACTGTAACTGTCACTGAGTCCTTTGTTAATGCCTAAAATTTATTTAAAATATGATTTTTTTTGAAAATTAATATTAAATTTCTTTAAGAAAATATTAAAGTTACTTCTTGTGGTGGAACATCGAAGGAAACAGTCCTTAAATCGATTTTTCTGTAAGTGTCCACACAAGGCAGGATGAAGAAAATCCCAGGACCACGTGCGCCGCCAGTGCGCAATCTTCCGAGGCGGAAAATTACTGCACGTTCATATTCTTGCACTACCTGTCGATCAACAAAAAATTTGTTTCTAAGATTTCTGTAATTTTTTTTTGAAAATTTTTGAACTCACTTTAAAGCAGAAAAAAATTGAAATCGGCATAGTGACGATTAAAATCAGGACAGCACCGAGTGTGGTGATAAATTCGATGACCCCCATCGTGTTCGGCTTCTCTAGTTTATCAGACATTTGAAAATTTTCGTTGATTTGTTTTTTGCAACGCCAAAGTGAACTCACTGTATTCGAAGAAAAATTCCAAGCCGCCGCTTCCGGTGCGTTTGAAGCCGAGTGTCATGAAATATGTTAATCGAATTTAATGTGTTTGCGTTCGGCGATTGATTCTTGAAAAATCAGTTTGTTTTCTTTTCGGCACTAACGAGTTTTCTTTGGTGGTCGTCGCGCGCGTTTTCTATTTTTAACAAATTGCCGATTTCCGTTCGAATAACATCACAAAACACAGCAACAAGACGCGTTTATAAAATGTATTTTAATGCAATTGCACGAATTGTATGTAAATAAATGTTTGATGATTGATGGCTGTTGTTAAATGAAACGTTGTAGCAAGAAATACATTCTGGAAACTTTGTTCGTCATTTTTATTTAAGTAATTTATTGCCCGACGAAACTTTTCGCGCGTGTTCAACGTTCGAAATTTCTTCGTTGACTGATCAAACTTTGGTAACTTTCCTTGCTCCTGCCCAGCTTCCGAAATATTTCCATCTTTGCGGCTTTTCACTCATGTTTAGTAATCGGTCATCAAAATAAAGAAGAGCTAAATGAACGAGCTGTGAATGTTTACATCAGAAATCTATAAATAATGCATCCGTCCATCCATAGGTGAAAACGCGTCAAAAACGTCTGCTTCGCATACTTTTAACACGTCGTTAAGCATTTTTTCACGATTGCAAAGGTGCACGCGAAAATTATGTACACACGAACATAAACAAATTTGATGTTTTTGAGCTTTTTCCCTGGCGTACAAAGTGTTTTAGAAAATTTCCTATTGAAAAATAATCGAAGAATTTTACAGGATATTTTTGAAGACTCATAAGTGAATTTTATTAGACATGATGTGTGTTAATGTTTAGATAAGTTGGTAGTTTTGTTATTCATAACATCATTTCATAACACGAAGCAACCGATTTGTTTATAGGCTTCATGCTTATGCAAATAAATCATTTTATTTTATTGCTAATTGGTAAAATTTAGTTGCGAGCATGAACATGGCCAAATTAATTGATAATCACGTCCGTTCAAAATGATAATTCATTGTTCAAAAACTTTAAATTCAATCGCAATTCACTTTTTGCTTTAAACCATACTTTGAACTAAATAAAAATGTTTTTACTAAGTATAAGTATTCTACTTTTATCAAATTTAATCTCGGCTGTAAGTATTTTTCTTCTTAAATTTCAAAATAAAATAAATAATTTTAGTTAATTATTGCGAATTCAAATTGTATAACTGAATTGGAATGTTTTGAAAACTACGAAATAATTTTGGAAATCTACGACGACCGTTACAAAAACTTAGATTACACTTTTGATTACCAAGTGCACTTGATGAAATCAACGATTTCAAGAGAAATTATGTCTTTGAATCAACAGATCCTTAAAGGACCTTTTCAGTGCCAACGTTTTCTTGAAGAGGATTTAAAGCATTATTTCGACTTGGTCAATGGAACCTGTTTTTATGAGCCGCATATGGAAATATCAGATCCACTTTTAGACGAGTTTGAATTAAAAATTGATCCTGACTATTATCAAAGTACGGATTATACAGTGCGATTGAAGGCATGCAATTTATTAGTGCCAATTTTAAACGACAATTGTCAACGTATTAACAAGCAAATCAATGGGATTGAACGCTGCGAATATGGGGAAAATTTCAGGGTGATGTTTGAGGATCCCTGGAAAGAATGCATCCTCGCATTTGATGAACAC
Source organism: Leptusa sp. GC000079 (assembly GCA_030264655.1). NCBI lineage: Eukaryota > Metazoa > Arthropoda > Insecta > Coleoptera > Staphylinidae > Leptusa > Leptusa sp. GC000079. Next base: position 16,606 of record JARJDT010024465.1, on the reverse strand, counting down.
AATAAAACTCGTTAATTTTTTAAGTTTTTTGCTATTTCAGTAATTAGGTTTACATAACCACACATACAGTTTGTTTCATACATCAAATTTTTCAATGGCTGTTGTTCTTTTATGTACATTCATATTTGTTAATTAGAAATGATTGAAACAATACGGTTTTTGATCCGAAAATGCTAATCTTCCTAAACGTCTAAAAATTTATTACAATATTACAATGATTATCATGAAAAATAAACTCAAACTGATAAAGAATGTTACAATCGTTAAAGTTTTAATTTGGCTTCGCTTTTTCTTAATTTATATTTTAGTTAATTTAGTTTAATAATAATTTATACAATGCCTAAATACCCTTAATTTACTCATTAGAATTATCTTTTGAAAACGTCCTTAACATGTTTCTCTTCTTCGTTTTCTTTTTGTTATAATAATAATCATTATAATTGCAATAATATTTTATTTATTTACAATTTTGAATAGTTGATGAAACTTGATTTCTTCATTTAAATCTTAAACAATCTTAATAGCAATTTTGTAGTTAAATTATTTAATCATTAATTTAATAATCTAATAGTTTCTTAATTAAATTTAGTTTGTCAAATTACATATAATGCCTCATAAGTTCACAGATAGTTTTTGTTCTTCACCTAATTCATTAATTTTATTTTTGTCTTTACATTAATAGTAAAATGCCTCCGATTTATGATTTTTTGTTTCAAATAGAAAATTTCGATAAAAAATTAAATCTTACATTCATGCATTCATTCAGCATTCATACATTGGTTTTTGTTGTCGAGAAGTCTCAGTTTTCCGCGGAAATTTCATGAGATTTGAAGAAATTCTATTCAATAACAAAACTTAAGAACAATAACAAATCACACTGCGCAGGGAATAACTGAAATAAAAAAGAAATAATAAGAAAACAAGCTTGATATATTTAAATTCTGATTTTCTTGTTTAGCATTCATAATAATCCATGTAATAAAAATATGTAAATTTAAATTAAAATGTAATAAAATCAAAAATAATATTTAAGAACATGAAATCAATCAAATAATAAAAACATTAATATAAATGTGCTTAATATAAATTGGCGCTTAGAAAGTAATTGAACATTTATAATTTTAGCTTAAACTTTAAAGTCGAACTTAAAACTAAATGTTACAAATTAAATAAAACACTTTATAGATTTATTTTATAAAATTAAACCTAAAACGCTTATCAAATAAAATGGCAGTCTCTGGACTTGTGTGTTTGCTCTTTTTTCAAATTTTTCAAATCTACTTAAGTTTTCATCCATTAGTTAAAACGTATAAAGTTACAAAACAAAAATATATTACTACAATATTAACTTAAGTTCATTAAAAAGTAATATTTAAAACTAAAATCTATGTATAAAGTATTGATATAAATAATATAAAATTATTTCAAAACACGACGTACAAACAAATTAAACAGTTTTTCTACTATGGATTAATTAAATAATAGTGCATTGTTTTAATAATAAAAATCATGCATATATTAATTAGTAATTAAAGTAATGGCAAAATTGTTTCTTTTGATTCATTGATAAATTGACAACTGGAAAACTCAACATTTAAACTCAACGATCAACAAAAGAATTTCTTCAAACTTGCATGAGCTTTTCACCGTTTTCTTTCTTTCCTTCGAAGTATAGTTTGCCCAGACTTTCTTGTATGTAAGAAATTGTATGTGACTGAGTTACGTAAGTCAGATAATTGTTGTGTATTCTGTTACTGTATCGAATTCTTTTCTTTTCAAATCATAAAACGTTTATTTCTCACGCGAGAAAAAGTGGGAAAGCGCCAAAGTTTACTTCTCAATAATATAATTTCGAAATCGTGTAATTCGATTCAAAAGTTGAATCAATTCTCCAATTTGAAAATGTAATTTTCGTCTAGTTTTTGCGTTTTCATGGAAATCAAAGTGTTCAAAAACGTAGTGTTCTGTGTGCGCATGTGTTTATTGGAAAAACTATTTATTTAATTATGTAAAGGTAATTAATTATATTCTGCTGTAATTAATTAATATCGTAGTACCTACGTAATTATAGAGATTAGATTATGTGGTTTTTATTTGTTTTTAAATAATGTTTGCAGTTGTTTGCTTAATATACTTGGTAATAATAAGTACTGTTTAATATTAAAATTTTGTTGCGTTCCTGGAGAAATTGATAATTTTTGTTTTGTATTTTGTGTTTGGAGAGTTTTCCCAAAAGTGACTTTACTCAATTTCAATATATATTTTTTGGATTAACTTTTGTTCTTTTTTATATATATTTATAAGTTAAGTGTGTGTTCATCATATAGATGGCTTGTTATTTCTTTGTTTTTTCACGTTAAAAAGCGATTACCAAAGGGAATTTGATCATCTTCGTCAAGCCAAACAGGCAATTTGGAATTTTAAGCCATTTCCGTTCGTATATGTTGTTTTTTTGTGATTTTGTTTAAATATTTTATTGTAAAAAACGAAAAATTTCTTCTTCATATTTATTGGATGTTCGCTTATACTTTACTTTATTATTACATTTTGCATGCTGATTTTTTTGTTTATATGTATATTATTATATTATATTATAACGTTTTGAGGCGAAATCTTCCGAATTTTCCGCTCTAGCCACCCCGTTGCCGGGGAGCAAAGGGAAAACTCGTAAATTTCAACGCAAATTAACTCAAGTGTGGTAACGTTTGGTTCCGAACATGTTTGCATAGCATAAAAGACGAGATTTCCCTAAGATTTTTTTTTTAGTTTAAGTTTCTTCGAAACATTTGATGCTGCTTTTTGTTTGATTTGATATAGGGGAAAATCTTGTAAATCTTTCATGCGTTTTGGCTATTGCAGTTTTACACAAAATTAAAATCGTCGTCATAAAAAATACTCAGAAACAAAAATTGTTCGCGTCGCTTTTGCGTTTGTTCAAACCGACGTTTGTTCTTATGTTGCTCAACGATAATTGAAGCCAACTCATTTCCAACCTGACCGATCGCCTTTACCAATGGTCAATCGAATTTCTTTGGCATTTAATCGAACCGAATCTTCTTAGCCAAATGGATTTTCCATTGAATTTTCCAACTATTGTATTATTGTGACTATTGCATTTTGCTACGATTATTTATGTCAAATATGTAGAATTAATTGATTAAATTGTAATTGTAACTGCCTACTTTGTCTAAATATTACCAGTTTATTTCGGTTTGATTAAATCTAACAATAACTTGCTGTGACTACGTCTGTTTTAAAGTTAATATTAAGTGATTAATAGATTGATTACGTAATTATATTAATTAATATGAAACAACGAGTGAGTACACCTGCTTGTAATTGTAGTAGTCTATTGTTATTGTTGAGTGTAATTATTCGTAATTGTTAAGTTTAAAAGTTGCATGAATATGAGAATAGCATAGGAGTTGATTGAAATCGTTGAAAACATTCACATTGATGTAAACATAGATTCGGTTGTTGTGAAAATCAATGAAAAACATTCCAATCCAAACGAGTAAAAATCTAAACACATTAACATTACATTCATATTGATATTGAGTTATTTGTTGATACATTTCTTTTTTTGTTTTCCACGACTGCAAAAATTCGGTTCAATTATCGGTCTTTTCGTCTAACATTTCGTAATTGTTAATTTCCATCATTGCGTTGGAAATTAGTTGACTGCAAATCGTCCGCTAGCTTTTCTTTTTCATTAAAACATTTCTGGAAAAGTTTTAAAATTGAAAATCATTTTTGTTCAGATGTTCGAAATGGACGATGTTTTCCATTACAACGAATGACTTTTCTTGAATAAAAAATGTAGTAACATTCTTTGTTAATTATTTATTACAATTAGTTTTGGATTTAAAAAATCAACTAAACATTGGTGAAAACTTAGATGATTTCTTCATCGGAGTCGAAGACAAACTCAATTCGGGTGTCTTCAACCCCTTACGAAACAAATCAATTTGAGAAAACTTTATGTGTTATGGTGGGCTATTGCAAATAAATTTAGTTTTGTTTTAGTTTTGCATCTTTTGTTGTTATTGTTGTTGTTGTTGATCGCAGCCATCTGGTGTTATTCGATGTTTGTTAGGTTTCATTAAGTTGTTGTTCATGGCCTAATATTGAATTGATGTTTTGGATTTAGTTTTTCGTGTAATTTTACAATAAATATTTGTCCACTCGGGCATATAGACTTCATATTTATGTAAAATACTTTCAAAGTACTTTTCGATTATTTCACTGATTGAATTGCCTAGAGATGTTAAACTTCGTTCTATGTATTTATATTAATTCCAGTTGTTGCTTTCATCAGTTCGAATTCAAGTACTTTTTAGGGCATTCTAACTTTTGTTTCTAAAATTCCATTTGTTGTTGTTTTTTTTGATAAATATATTTGTAGTTTATATGTAGTTTAATTTACTTATTGTTTATGTAAGTTTTTTTTTGTATTTTTATTTATTTATTTGTATTTGTTTATTGTTACGAGTATGTAAGTACGAGAGAAAAATTAAAAAATATTGTGTGGGTGCTGGACTCCTCTCCGCAGAAAGGAAGTGTCAGCTTGGGCTATTGCAGATTTTTTTATGTTATTATGTTATTACTCAATACTTTTCGCTTTACTGTTGATTGAGATGTTGGGCGTATTAAGTAATAATGGCGGGCAAAACTTGTGTAGCACTTAGTGCAACCGGGCTATTGTACATTTTTGTTTGTATTTTCTTTTATTAATTATTAATTATCTTCATATTCGTGTCATAGTTCGGGTTACGGTTTGGTATTTTCAACAACGTAAGTAGATTATTATCCTTTCTACGCGTTGCTGTCTGAGTTGAGTGTGAGTCAAATTCTTAAGTCACATTAATATTTCGTTTTTCTTTTGCGTCACAGTTTTGGGAAATTATCGACTATTGCATTTATGTTTATAAATTTCAAGTTTCGGCTTTGCTTACTATTGTAATTAATTATTGTGGGTTTACTTTTATTAGTTTTACTATTGTTAACGTATGACTATTGTTTATATTATTGTGAATAGGTAGAATGAATGTGTGTGCAAACGAGAAGAACATTTTTCTTGTGTTGTTTTAATTTATAGAAATTTATTTTAGATTGCAGAAAGTATCAAATTGCGTTTGCTCTTAAATTTTTATTATGTTCCATGACTAGATAGATTTTTCGATTTAAATTTTGTTTAAATTTCATATAATAAGAGTGCCAAAGACAATTTTCCTCTAAGTATTTTCCAAAAAGAAAAACTGCCTCAAACACTCCAACCCTAAACAGCGTCGCAATTTGAATGTTTCCATGTTTTTCGAATAAGTTAAATTGAAATAAAATTTCGTAAGTAGAATTAGAAAAACCACATAATAACAATATTTCTTAAATTGTTAATTTTTTCATATAGTTATCAAAGGCATGTTTGCTTTTTGTTTCGTACACTTTTGGTATTTTCATATTATTAAAATAAAAACGTAAAAAAGTGTTTATCGGTGATTATGTTACATATCGTTAACGTTTCTTATTCATTTAATAATTATTTATATATATTAATTAAATTTTCATATAGCTTTTCTTCAATTTGCAAATTTCTAATAGAAATAGAAATATATTCTCTAAAATTTTCTCTTCTCTCTTTTTAAGTAGGTAATAGTAGTTTCTCTTTTCATAGTTCATTTTGCAATTCATTTAATTAATTATTGTTATTGTATTGTAAACTTATCATTAGTTACAGGGACGTATCGCAAATTAAATAGCGCGTTTCGAAAGTGTGTGGGTCGAAAAGTTTCCAAATGTTTTTTGTTGCTTTGTCAATTTTCGTCAAGTTTTGAGCTGAATTTCGGACTATTTAATTGTAAACATTCACACATTTAACAGCAAATTCACACTTGCAATTCATACATAGTTTTTTCAAATAAAAAATAAAGTAAATAAAATAAATAAAAATTTCGTTTTGTAAAATCTAATTTATGTAAATAAATGCAATATTTCTTTTCATATTCTTTTTGGTTTCAATAAAGTTTTGATTATATTTTTCGCCTTGCAGCCTTGCAGGCAGGACATTTAAATAAATTGCTTCGTTTTTGATTGCACAAATCTCAAAGTGAAATGTCCTGATGCCAAATTGTTTCTTTTTTCGCTTAAATCGCAATGGGCAAATCAAATGATCGTTATTGCTAATTATTGTACAAGAAGATAAATTTCTGATCAGATTCGCCAATGAAATGTCGAAATGTTTAAACAAATAAACGTGTTAATGGCTCGATCAACTGTCTTAAAACTTACCTGCTAGCTTAATTCTAACTTACCCCTAATAGTCATTAGTTAACCCTATATGTACACTGCTTGCTTGCGACCAAAGACTGTTGATCGATGAATCAATCGCGATTGATATTCCTATATGTTAAATTTACCAAGTAAATCGTTAAGTGTTGACTTTCAGTGATAAAGTCAATCAGCGCATTCACTCATTCATTCAATTTGTACTATGTATACTTCTTCATTTCAATTATTTCCCATCAATTGATATAGTTAGTTCGAATCGAACGCATCGAACAAGGATCAAAGTCGTTCGATTGCGTTTCGATGCGCGTGGGTCTTCTGGCTTGCAAACGGTGTTTAAAAGAAGCCCACGTCCTCGTCGTCTCATGGCTGCTGGTTCTGCTGTTGGCACGATAACGAGAAGCCCAAACTGCGCGGATCGCTGCCGTGCAGACGCAGCGCCTGCTCGAGTCGCTGCTCCTGCAGGCGCAGTGCTTCGGTGAGGTCGGGACTCACCTGCTGGGAGCCAGGACCACCGGCACTGCCGCTTCCCGCCCCGCTGCCAGCGGCCGCGCCGGCATTGCCGCCGCCGTTGCCCGCGAGCCCGGCGCCTCCACCGCCGGCGTTCGCTTGATTCGTCTGATAATTGCCATTGTGTCGCAGCGGCGAGTTGTTCTCCTGCTGCGCGCTGTTCAGCTGTGGCAGCGCCTAAAATAGAGCATTCGTTTTGTTTGTTTTTTTGTTGGGTTTGGGTTTTGTGTTTTTGCACTTGTTGGTTTATCACACTTTTGGTTTGTTCGATTATTGATTTGTTTGCAAAATGATAGTTTATGTTTTTACTGCGCGCTAGGTTTGTGCTAATAGCGATTAACCTACGAAACAAAAAGAGAACAAAAACGAAAAAATACAGAACGTACTTTATAATTGCAATTAAAATAAATAAGTGATAAAATAAAATAGGCAAGAAAGCGTTGGAAGGCTTCAGTGCATTGTTTTGTGGAAGAAGCAAGCGAAGTTATGTTAGTTGAAATGAAGCAAAAAGTCAAACGCATCTTTAAGTGCTCATAACATCTTCAAAAATTTAGATATCGTAATTTGGTTTTCAAACTTAAATATCCAATAATATTTCCTATCACCAAGCTGTATTTTTAAATATTAATTCATTGTTGTTCAAATTTTAAAGATCTTTGAAAATGAACAAAGACAAAAATTCATGATGCAATCAATATATGCATAACTTTGAAAATTAATTAGATATTTTAATTTTCTTTAAACATTCAAAAAGCTGATAAAATTTCCTTTTAAAAACCGTTCTGCAACAAAAATTTGATCAATTTACTCGCATTTTACACGTCTTCAAACTTGTTCAATCTCGTAATAATCAAATGAGTGCAATGGTCATTTAAAATGTTCATAACTTTCATAAAATAACAAATAATTTTATTTTCATTAAAAATCATGAAAACCGCTTAAATTTTCTTTGATTTAATAACCTTTTTAAAAACTTGCTCATTTATCTATTGAGTTAAAAAAAACTTGATTTCAAAATTTATATGCCTAATTGAAATGCAGTCAACAATTTAAAAACACCCATAAAATTCAGTTTAAAATATGTATTGATTTCGAAAAAAAAACGAATTAATTATAATAGATTGCACAATGATGACATTAAATTGTTGTACAAAATGAAAAATAATTGAAATTCATTTAAAAAACATAAGCGCCAATTAAACTGTGTATAAAATACTAGCAATTTGTATAAATTAACTGAATTATTGTTCAATTGCGATGCGATTGACTTCTTCATGTAGGAAAATTATTAACAGGCAGTGTGCGTAAAAAGCAACCAGAAACAAACAGGAAATGAAAAACTCACTTGACTCATCGCCAGCCGGAGCGCCGCCTCCGCCTGCGACCGAAGCAAGGCTTCAGCCGCATGCTGTTGCATCCTGAGCGCGTCCTGTTGCTGCTGCTGCGATTGCTGCTGCGAAGACATGTCCATCACGGAGGTGCGCATCGCATCCATGTTGCGAATGCTGTCCATGGAGGCGCGCATCGCATTCATCGCCGACACCGACAACGATTCATTTGAAATGGGCGGCGTTGATGGATTGCTCGAGTTGTTCACCTGCTGATTTGCCTAAAAAACAAGGAAAACACCAAAATGTTAGAGAAAAAACACAACATGAAGAAGAAACCAAGCAGTACTTGTGTGATTCGCATGGCTAAGTTGGCAATATTGGCGGCAGCAATGTTCGCCGCCGCCGACGACGTATCGGAGCCGAGTCCTGACTGGACGCCACTCTGGTTGACCATATTGGCAAACAAGGACATCCGATTGGCATTCTGTAATTGTTCTTCCATGTAGTTCTGTTGGTGCAGTCCATTGTTACCTGCAATTTTCCCCAAAAAAAACAATTTTATTGAAAAATTTAATGAAAGTTATTTAAGGCGTTTTTTTTTTGTAAGGTTTCACAAGACTCTTGAAATTCAAGAAGTTTGTCTTGAATTTTCGTTAAGATCAAGACAAGACTAGGAAAATATCAAAATCAATAATACAATTCAAGACAAGATTAAGTTTTTCAAGAAATTTCCAGAAATACCGAGAAATTTCAAGAAATATCGAAAAATCTCGAAATTTTAAAGAAAATAAATAAAAAACGCAAGAAAAAAAACCCAAATTTCTTGTCTTGATATTTCGAGAAAAGACAAGAAGTCCAATTCAAGAAAAGAATTCTTGTCTCGTGAAACCCTATTTTTTGGTGAAATTTTTGGTGAAATTTGGAAAAACAAAGTGACTTGAACGGCCTTGAGTGGCACTCACTTCTTAAAATATCGCCTATTTTCGTATTGCAGTTATTATTGTTGTTGTTAATGCCGCCGGCTTCGCTGCCAGCCGACGAAAGTCGACCGTTACCTGATGAACTGTCGCTGTGCGCCGATGGCGATGGACACATCGGACTAGAACTCGCTGAAACAGACACAAAACAAGAGATGAGTACATTGTGTTGAGGTTTTGGCGTGAAATACAGACCAGCACCACCCATACCGAGACCCAGCAAGCCGCTGCTGGAGGCGGCGGAGGCTAAGCCCGCCGCGGCGAGCAGTTCGCGGTCGCGACGCTCGGCGGCGGCACGCGACAGCACGTACTGGGCGGCAAACTGATGCTTCGGATCCATTCGCATGTGCTCCATGTGGGACAGCAAGCCTGCAAGACCGAAATCCACAAGTGGAGCCACAAAGTCAGTTAGTTTCGTTTTGTACGCGTGCTTTTTCTCAGTTAGAAAATTCCTTGAGGTGCTTCTACTTCATTTATCCAAATTATAATAACGTAACGAGCAAAAAACGTAATTAAAAAAATTTTGGAATCGAAACAGTTGTTGTAAAAAATAAGAAACAAAAAATAGGAAGTTGTTGGCCGATTTTCTGAGTTGTTTTTGTTGATTGTTTTGCTTTTTGCACACAATTTTGATTTGGTTTTTGTTTGATGGTTGGTTGGTATCTTGCTTACCTGCTTCATGGGTGAACACCGCCTGGCAGACGGAGCATGGCCACATTCGTAAGGAACTTGATAACTGTGAGGTTTCAGGATGACAAGCGAGATGCTTCCTGAGAGATCCTTCGTTTACATAGTGCTTGCCGCACACGGGACAAGGATGGTTCGCCGTCCTGCGCTTCGCTAAATAAGGATCGATGACGTCAACAAAAGAGAGAAAACGAGATCAAGCAAAGCACCCCAGGATCTTTAACGTTCTTCTACATCTCAGTTAGGTGTCTAAAATGTGGTGTATTCTATGTAGTGTTATCCGCTCGATGACGAAACGAGGAAAATTTACTCAACGAAACGACAACAACTAAAGCACTCTTTTTCGCGTCTTTTGTCAATTGTGTCTTCTTTTTTTTTCGCTCTCTCATCATAAAAAGCAACTAAGTATTTAATACGTTGATGGATTAGTCTGTTGTTAGTCGATTAATGACTAGTTGGCTAAGGATGATTGGAAATGTGAAGGGAAAACCGCAAAAGCAAAGAACCAAATTAACTAACTAAAACTAACTAATAATTCAAATTAAAAAAAACATTTTAATAATGTTAATGGTAAATTAAACGAGCGTGTGCAGCATGCAACCTAAATACCGTATGTCCACTGATAGGGTTTTAAAGAAGAAAACAATTGAATTTAAGTTTTACCGTTTCTCAATGAAACATTCTGTTCTGCCAAATCAATAATTTATTTTAAAAATTAATAGAAATGCATTTAAGCCACTTCAAAAACATAAAAGAGTAAAAATTTTACAGAAGAGAATTTTTCATCTAAAAAACTAAAATTTTTTTTCTCTTTGAAACACTTTTCGTGAACATACTGTTAAACAAATAAAGTTGATAAACCTATAAATTTAAAAAATAAAAAGCTCAAGCTTTGTTTGTTTTTTCTTGATTTTCTTTTTCGATATAGTTTGCATAGAGTTGATACTTACTGGCAACGCCGGAAGCGTTCGGATCCTTGTGCGTGTGCTTCATGTGCTCCATGAGCGCCTCGCCGCCGAGGAACATCTTATGGCATAAGGGGCAGGAGGTGGCATTCGGGCCGCCGATCAGCGCCGCATGTTGCTGCAACCGACCAATACACTGCTGACAAAAGCGCGCGTTACAACAATTTGCTCAAACCAAACCAAACGTTGTTGTTAACACATATGACACTTGATCCTTAAACCATCATCCTTTGCCTTTCGGAACATCCTTACGACATGACAATGCGAATTTAAAGTCTCAAGTGCGTTAAGTTTGTTTCTTTGTGGGCGATTGAAGTTTTGGTTTGATTTTACAATAAATCACATCAAGAATGTTACTTCTTCGCTGAATTTTACAATATTTTTTTTTATTTCTAATCGTGGAAATATGTTTTCAACTTTTGTTGATAATAATGACAATTATTAATAATTATTCCAGCGCTTCCTGCTCTTGAGTTTGGTCTTGGCTGCTTAGTTAATTATTGTTCGAGTCGAATGATTTCTATTCTAATTAATTGTATACGTTTATACACATATTCATTAATTAACTAAATTGAAGAAAATTGCTTAATTACATGTATGCATTCTGCATTTATTCATATCTTCGCCGTGTTATACCAAGTGTTCAAAGGTAGTAAGAGTTAGGAAAATCAATTAATTTTAATTGGAATATTTAATAATAATCAGGAAATCTATAAACCAAATGCGCCTGAAGGTTTTTCTCACGCTCGCACGACACACACAAGTATAATAAAAGAGAATTTTAATTCAGTTTTTGATTCGTGGATTTTTCTTGTGGCGCAAATTTTAATTAAAGACTGGATTGCGATTGGGAATGGACACACCTGGTGGCACTTTATTAATTTGGCATTCTTTCGCTGCAAGAAAAGTTCGTTTCTCGCTCTGGTTTCGCCGCACCTTTTTAATACTCAAAGATTAAAAATGGCCTGCCAAACTTTTCTTTTCCTTTATTAATATACTTATAAGCAAAAAGCATCGGGCGCAGCAAAGCAAAGAGTTTCTTTAATTGAAATCAAGAAGCAGACTTGCAAAGACGACTTTTCACTTAGTAGCAGATTTTTCTTTATAAGCGCGCGGGAAAAGTTGAAAATTACATTTTGAAACAAAGCGCCTTTGATTTACCTAAGTACTTGACAATAAAAAAATACAAGAATTGGAAACCGTAAAAATTCAAGAAATTTCCAAAGCCAAAGACAACGTTGAAAAGAAGCAAAAGAAAACGAAGCCCGAATTTTTCTTTTTAACTGCTGAGACTTAGTATTAGTTGTTGGGAAATATTTGGGGTGATTTTTCAATGGGAAGCCTCAACCCTTCAAATTTTTCAACCCCTTTCGATTTTTACCCTTGCGAAGTTTTCGGTCACTTTCTTACCCCTTTTCTTAGTTCTTATTTTAGATGACTCATCACTAAAAGTTAAGTTCACTAGGTCACTGTATCAAAATAAAATTTCAACCACTTTAAAAAAAGTACTGGATTGGAATTGCAATGTCCAATGTCCAGCAGGAAGAATTTTATTGGACTCGAAGTGACCAAACACGCAACGGTTTCCCTCATTCGTGGATTTTTTCCGTTTTTTACCACATATGTAACATCGACAAGTATATAAGGGTTGCGTGCGCGCTGAATTTTTTCGAAAACAAGCACAAAGGCGTTGCCGCCTTCGTAAAAGAGGGAAAAATCCAGCAACGTGGGAAAAAAATTGCCGGCGCGTATTAAGGTGAGGGAGGAAGCAGGCGTGTCGGATTCGCATCAGGAAGCAGCGAAAAAGTAGAAAAAACGCGAAAAAAGCCAGCCAGCGTCGGCGCATTCAAGGGGTGGCAGCTCCTTTTCATGTGCGCATAAAAATTCGGCGTTTGTAAGCAAAGGAAGCAGATTGTATCGCGCAATTTTTGCATACGAAATTACAAATTGCACATTTGTTACACGTGAAATCTACTCCCTCATCAAGCATCTAAGCTAGCAAACTGTAACGAATTAGGGCCTGCGAGGGTTTAGTTATGCATTGTTACTCGCACAAATTGCACTTGCTTCAAGAGAAAATTACGAATTTCCGATAACACCTTCAATTTTTGATCTCCGCTACTTTCATAATCAAAACCAACAATTGGCAAATTTACCTCTTTAATTATCCTTCAACTCAATGGAAACGCGAAAAGTGCAATTTATGAAACAAGTGATAAAAATTATGCCAAGAGACTCAAGAGTAATTTTTTCGCAATAATCGTTCGTTAATTAACGCTCATTTTTTCCTACTCACTGGGAATTGCAACCCCTTAAGGAGTACATTCAGCCAAGTCGTTTTCGTTTACCCTTACTTTTAAACGGCGCGTAAGTGAGGGGAAAAAATCTACAGGAAGCGACGCTTTCTCACCTCACATTTTCTCTCATGTTGATGTCAGATAAAGACAATGTTTGCTACATTTGCGACTTGTTCCTGGCCTGATGGCGAAGGAAAAGAGCAAAGTGAAACGAGTGCAATCAACGTTTTTAATTAGGAAAAACGAAACGCTAATTAGCTTATTTTTTCGCTCATAAAATATGAAAAATTAAGCAGTTTTTGTTGACGGATCGCATTCAAAACGACGCTTGCGATGAATTATAAATCTAAGCAAGGATTATCGCCGAGGATCGCGAAGAAAAAATAACGCAACGCAAGTGGAGATTTAATGGCTTAGCAGATTTTCAGTTGTATGGCGCGGCACTTAAAAGATTTTTCGATTAGAAAAACCACCTGAGTCCATCACCCTTTTTTCACCCCTTTGCCGCGCGCGCTTATTGCAAAAGAAAAAACAACCGCGCACGTCTTTAAGTCATAAATTTCCCATGATTACCTCTATCATCCCGAGCATTTTTCCCAGCCAGATTCATAACAAGAGCATCTGAATTTCCATTTTCTTTCGCTTTCGCTGCTGCTTTCGAGCAAGAAACAAGTTACAGAAAGAAGGCCATAAATATAAAATGTTTTTCTTGATTAATAAAAACATGCGTGCGATGGGAACATTAAAAATAGAGCGAACAGCGAGCGATCGCATGTTCAACCACATTCAGTAGTCGCGAACGCAAAACTTGAACGAAAAACGACTGGAGCGAACCGCGAGGGGCGCGAAGAGGAATGGATGAACCCTTTCTTGGGCCCACACATTACCACACAACTTATGTTTCTCGTTTTCTACACAATATCGAGCCTTATTTCTTTCCACTTTGCAGCCAAGCTTCATTTACATGAAACAAAGAGTTTTTCACTCGGCGAGAAATTGCGCTTTTCTTCGAGTACATTTTAATTTTCTCAATATTTTTCAATTATTAATGGATTGCATACGTGTATGTGAAATTTTCTCAAACTCAAAAGCGGCGAAGAACATTTAAATAAATAATAAACTATTGGAAAAATGAACGTTACACATGTGCATATTTCCACGATTTTCACAATATTTTCCCATTTTAAACTCGATTCAAACTTTAAAACGTCTAAAAAACGTGTTCACATCACAGTAAATGAAGGCAAATGAAAATTTCTGAAACGATAAAAATCATAAAAAAAACCTGCCAAACAGAAACATGTGGAAATTAAATGTAAGTAATCGGTGAACGAAAAATTGTTGGAAAAACGAAACAAACTCATCAAAACTTGTGTATCAACATACATGGCTTACTTTCGACGTGTGCGTTCGCAGACTCGACTCGGTGGCGAAGCCCTTGCCGCAAATGTTGCAATGGAACGGCCGATTCTTCGCCCGCTCGACTTGTGCGTCATGATTGCGAAGATGCTGCTGCAGATTCGATAATTGTATAAACGCACGGCCGCAATCTGGAAGGTGGCATTTGTAGGGACGTTCCCCTGAAACACACAAATCAATTTAACGCCCGCACAACGAAAAAGTGCAAACTAAAACTAAGACAAAAAAAACAACAACAGTTGAAGGTTGAAGGGTTGAATGTGCGTGGTCATCTGCTTTCCAATAATATTTATAGCCGTATCGATTTTTTATTGCCGCTTTGTTGTTCTCAGCGGCTATAGTTTAACCCTTTGCTTTCGCTCAGGTTTCAAAGTGGAACACACGGCAGTTGAGAGTCATTTGCATATGCGCTTCGTTTCGAATCGAATTTATCTATTTCCTTTTTATACCGTGTACGCCAACGCAACGCCACGTGCATGAGCCGTGACATCGGACATCGAAAGCTACAACCCTTTCGTGTTACGCATATTTTTATTCACGTGAAGCCGCGGGGCTACTTAGTGAAAAACAATCGAATTGAAGTCAAGAATTATGGCCGGCAACCGACGCAACTGTTGAAATTTACTAAGACGAGACGAGACAGTTGTTTTCCTGTCCACTTTTTTTCCTCTTTACTTATTTATTTCTTCTTTTACTTTGTACGCAATTTGTTTGTCAAATTTTCAATCAATCTCATTTAATTTTAGTTGTGTTTATTTTTTTAGAATATTTCAAGAGTTAAATGATGATTTATGTGATTCGTTTCGTGGAGTTATCCTTTTTTCTCATTTTTTTTAAGGGAGCGACATGATATTCGCGTGTTCTCGTTCGCCTCATTTAATGCTTAATTCTTATTTAACGAGCTTTTCCCAGTTTTCCACTGCATTTCTTTTCCATCGGCGGCGCATTTTCGAGTCTGTTTTTTCCTCTTTGCGCAATCAAAAATCAAATGCCAACATTATTTCATCCTTCTACATAAAATATTAGAATGGAAAATCAACGGCGAAATTATAGCCCCAAGTCGTGCAAAAAACAGTGATTATCAAGTAGTTTTTTGCACGCGTTCTTTTCCACATAAACTATCTATGAAAAAACTTAATGATATATTATTACAAGTTATTAGTTTATTAATTTTTCCGGTTTGTTCGTGTCTGCGCTACGAGGCGAATATCTAATATGGAAAAAATATCACAACATTTGATTTCTTCGATTCGCGAAATGTTGGTAAGTATTAAAAGATTGAACGTTTAATTTTGGTGTAGGAATTAATGTTGAATAAGTAGTTGAATGTGAATAAGACAGTGAAAGACAGGTGCGTAGCGGGTGGGTGGGTGTATTGGAACATCTTGTAACGTGACGCCGAACAAAACTCAAGGTGTACATACAATAAAGCGCTTGATATTGTAAAGTAATTGCTTTAATGTTTTCCCGGTGAAAAAACAATTCGATTTGTTTGTGGATAAAGTGGCCATATGTCATCATAGTGTTAAATCAAAAAACGCCTACTTAATTTCATACATTTTTACTCGGAATTTTGCCGTATTTTTCCCATCAAGCAAGCCATCGTCGCGTTCTTCTTCGGCGCATGTAATATATAAAAACAGTTTTATTGCCAATTAAACGTGGATTATAAATATGGCCGTTGGAATTTCATCGCCGGCGCGTTACCAGCCAGCCAAGATCTAAGCCACCGAACGAAGAAGTTGAGGAAGCTGCATGAAATGAAATTACGTCTGACAGAAGCGTGACGTTTCCAACACTCTGTAGATCCAAGTCGTTTATTTGTTTTATACATCTACCATTTATTTCTTCATTTTTCTCCACATATGTGCGCTTAGTACTTGTTTGCGCGCGCGCGTTTCTTTTGCGCAAAATTGCAAAATTTTACGATCGCCGAGAAATACGTGTGTGTTACGCGTACGCGGCGATTTTTCCACGTCCCGAGGCGCACTTGATACGAGACGACGGCGATGTTGTAAAACGTTATAAAAGAAAGATTTCGCCGATAAAAGGCGCAGATTAGCCGTTTAGTACCCGCAATTGCAGCCTCGTAAAAAGGCGCAAATAGTTGCACAAAATGTTTTTATTAAATGCGATTT